>CABHPH010141398.1:31713-54102 GCA_902168325.1 Peromyscus nudipes | reverse complement strand
TATGGCTCAGCAAGAAAAAACTTATCCCCACAAGCCTGATGAAGTGAGTTTGACTGAGTTCCAACCCTGGAACCTACGTGTAAGTGTAAAGCAGATATGGTTGTGTGCTGCTGTAATCCTAGTGACCCTGAGTGAGTGGAGAAGGGAGGCACACAGGAATCAGCCTTTGGACCAGGGTAGGGAGCAGAGCAAGCCCTGAGTAAGCGAGTTTCTGATGATGTATACTTTTGCTCCCAGAACTCCAGTATGCACCACCACGCCCACCTTGAACCCACTGTAACACATACTTCCAGAACTGCAGAGGCTGAGGCAGGTGAATTTCTGTGAGCTCAAGGTCAGTCTGTCGTATGGTGTGGAAAAAGAAAAAAGAAAAGGAAGAGCAATGAATGCAAATTTGCTTCAGTTACGTAAAGCTTTCTAAGGTTAACAATTGTCTGTGGCAAGACTCACGGTTAAGGGCAGGGGTGCACCACAACGATAGCAAATGTTGGGCATTCTGAGAACCGCCAAAAGTCCTTTGTCCATTCCGAAGTCAGTTCCTTGGAGCTTCCCCATCCCCCACTCCACCTTCAATGACTCAGCACCAATGGCCCAGACATCCAGACATCACCAACTGCCAATGCAATGTGTTTCCATGGTAGACTTATTTTATCTATACACATGCTCCATACCTTCTATAATGCCTTCCATCATGGCCTGACCTGCCCTTGTCTCCGTCCCTGCCCAGAGGCATACCCACCCCAATACATCGCTTGCATGAGGTCTGTTTTCGTGGTGTGCTTTTTGTGGCGTTCTTTGACCCCATTGCCGAGATTCTCTTTCTCTGTAAAACCCTTTCATCGGTCCCAATAACTCAACTTCTATCTCACCAATTGCTTGACCCTCCATCCACCATTGTCAATTGGTAAGCAATCCTGCTCAGTCAGTGTAAACACACCCCTGAGTTCAATGAAGTGACCGTTGAGTGTCCAGCACCCCTCTGGTACGCTTGGAGGCAGAGGTACCCCCAGCCATAGTTGGTCCTCTTCACCAACCCCACTCCTGACCTTTCGGTAAAACTTCATTCTTGAGATTGGTTTTTTAGCTTTTGGCTTCACTCAAAAGCCCTGGTACTAGGCACCAAGTCTCTTCAAGCTATTTGCCCTGACCCTTGTTGAGAGTGGTGACGACCCACTGAACAGCTTTTGTCTTCCTCCAGTCCATCCTGAGTCCTGGGGACACCCTTGACTGCAGTGACATTTTCCCTCCCCACCTCCTCTTTCATTCATGAGAACAGGGTCTTCCGTACCCCCTCATTCCCTTTTGGGGTACGTCTCAGAAAGATTCCAGCATCTCCATCTGGCACCTGACCTGAAAGGCCCCAAATTTATTTGCTTTTGCAATAAAATTTGACCTCAAATATCCCTTAGATAACCAATCCAAATGTCCACCCAATGGCACCCTAGATCTCAATATTATTTGAGACTTTTATAAACACTGCATAGTCCCCCACACCTCCATACCCCCATTGCTCAGAGACTCTTTTGCCAAAAAAACCATTCAGCAAGATCATTCCCTTAACCTCATGATAGGTTGACTCGACAAAAAAGGGAGGCTTTACAACAACTCAGATGTGGTCTTTGGAGCATTGGCCTTTGAGTTGCCAACAACTGCTCATTTTTGTTTCTTTGATGCACAATATGGCTCAGTAGGTAAACACGGTATATTAGCTACCTTTTTATTGCTCTAGTAAAACACCCTGACCACAGCAACTTGTAGAAGGAAGGATTTACTTGGAGCTTCCAATTCCAGAGGGATTGGCATCCTTTTCCATCACAACTGGTGGAGGGAGTAATAAAGTCCTCAGTGAATGTGTGTTGTTTGATATGGGCACAGCCATGTCAGGGACTGTTGCCTCAGCCCCACAGGAGAGGCAAGGGATGCCAAAGCCTTCCAAAGGTCTGAGTGCAAATGTTGATAGTGTGTGCAGAAAATATCCACCTTTCTGTCCTCGGCTGTTTATGGCCTGAAGACTGCTTCCTTACAGAGAGGCTGCTCCAGCCAAGATTGTCTAAACAGGCCTCCTAGTTCAACTGTATACAATAACCCTACCTCCTTGTTTAGCTCAGTTAATACCCCTGTCTCTTTGTTCATCTGGATGTAATAACCCCACATCCCTGTTCAACTGTATATAATAAACAGACTGAGCTTCCGGAGTGCTAGGGCTTCTCTCTCAGAGAGGCCAGAACACCCACGTGACTTAATAAGTCGAGACAACTTACAGACACTGTTAGAATCAACAAATGTTTCTGTTAGAGCTATGCTTTGATGAAAGTGTGTCCAGAGCCTTTGACTATTTTGAGGGAGCACACAGGCCAGAGACCATCTGGATGGGTCAGAAGGCAGTCAGCTTTTGAGGATTGAAGGCCTGAGGTAAGAACTCAGAACTCACTAGACACCCTTCACAGGCAGATGAACAGAATGTGCTGGCTGGATGGGAGGAAGGGCACATTGAGTCCTGGCCGGGGAGAAGTTGGCCACCAGGAATAATGATCATGACTAAAGAAGTGAGTTTGGAGGGAGCAGGCAGATGGAAGGGAGGATCTGCCAAGTAGGTATGAGTAGGAGATTGGAAACAGGCAACCCAAAAGCAAAGAGGAATGTAGGGGAGAGGCAGGTGAACTAGGCATGGCTTTAGGGATGTGCTGCCAATGGCAAGATCACCAAGACAGAAGGAACAGTGGGAGCCCAAAGGGAAGGGAGAACGGACTCAAGGAATGTGTTCACCAAACCCTCAATGGCCTTCATCCCAACTTCCTGGAGAACAGTCGTGCTAAACTCAGCTGGTATCCCAGGGTCATTTCGAAAGCTGGTGACCAAGAATGCACAGAGGACAAAATTATCCATTTCAGTGGAAGTTTCCCAGCGAGGGATTAGCCAAACCATGAACTCTGACACATTTGGCTGTGTGGACAGCCCTGTCAGGATCTTGAAGTCGGAGCTCAAAATTTCACAACAAATTCTTCATTCAAAGACAGCTAGCCTGTCTTTCTCTTTGAAAGGTTTGTTTCTCCTTACTTATTTTTTTTCAATTTGACTTTATGGATGGGTGTTTCACCTGCAGGCACGTCTGTGCACCGTCTGCATACCTGGTGCCAAGGAGGCCAGAAGAGGACACCCCCTGGAGTCACAGACAGTTGTAAGCCGCCATACAGGTACTGGGACCAGACCCTCTGGAGAGCAGCCAGTTCTCTGAACCACTGAGCCATCTCTCCCTAGCATTTTTATTCCATCTGCCTTCTTAAGTGAAAACAAGCAGCAACAACAACCATACAACATCTAGAAGAATGATTCTGCAGATTGCAGACAGAACATTGAAATGCGTGGACAAAGATTTCCCCTGACTTTGGCAATTGCTATCTGTTCTCTACATCCAGTGAATCTAATCATTCAGGCAGTTTATATATCACAAGGGTCAGGCGACAAAGTCCATGTACTACTGGAAAACAGCAATGCTAACACTCGTAATTGCTTTGGGAAAATCCCTTGGGAATGTGTCATATTAGGACGACATGCAGGCTTTCCATCATTCTAACACAGACAATTTCCCCTTTAATCTTGCTCCAGATGGCTGTTTCTCCTAATGAGCAACAGATGAAGAAGCTGGCTAGTGCTGAGGCTCTTATGGGCCTCTTACCCACAGATATTCACTGAGCTTTAACATTAACCAGTCTTGGGGACCACACCACAGCATAGTGATAAACAGAGTCCTTGCCTCTCTCTGGACCCAACTCATGGGATGGAGTGGAGGCCAGGCTGGGATGAGTCCCACCACTTAAATTTATGTAAAATCTGGGTGTGGGCACACACCTATAATGCTAGCACTTGGAAGGCTGAGAAAAGTGGACCATGAGTTTGAGGCTAGCCTGGATTACAAAGTGATGACGAAAACAGATGAAATAAGGAAATAAATCTACATAAGAGAATCCGCATACTGTGGTGTTTCCTCAGGATTGAACCTTCTCTCCTGGAGAGAGGGGGGAGGTTTGGAGGCTTATGACACCCATAAGAAACTTATAGAACTTTTTTTTTTTTTTTTTGGACAGGGTTTCTCTGTGTAGCACTGGCTGTCCTGGAACTTGCTCTGTGGACCAGGCTCAAAGATATGCCTGCCTCTACCTCCAGAATGCTAGGATTAAAGGCGAGTGTCACCACCACTGAGCGAAATTTATAGAACTCTAAAGACCCCTCTAGGATGTTGTAGAAACAGTAAATGGTTGCTAGGTGAAGAGAGTCTTCAGCTGTGTAGTCTCTGAAGTTATCCAGGAAATCTAGGCACACGGTTTTTAGAGTCATTGGGCTATCCCATGATACAGCTCCTATGTTCCTGTGAGTAGTCTCCTACAACAGCCCCTTACCCACACACACTTCTGCTTGACTGGAATCCATTCTCTTGTGTGCTGTGACCCTATCAGGAGTGAATAGGCATTTCTGTGCCAATCCTCAGGAAAAGTCGAGAACCATCATCCAGTCCAGTGTATGTAAATGACATGAATCTGAGCCTCCATTATACTAAGCACTGCTTGTGTGTGTTATTGGTGGTTGTGGACCATCTAAGGGAAAGCTGGGCATGAATAGTTGCTACCTAGGAACATTCAAAACAGTAGTGCAAGACTGACTGACAGCCAAGTGTGGGAGCCCAGAGCGAGAATGGGAATAGGTTTGCTAGAGAATGTGATTCTATGCTGTATTTTAAAGGAAAAACATCTGCCAGTCAGGTGTGGATGAGACCAGAAGAAAGTCCCAGAACATGCTATCCTGGCAGAAGGAATGGCGTGGATTGTGACAGGGAAGCTGGAGACGGCATGGCTGGGACTCACAAGGTATCTGGTGGAGCTAAAATGTAAAACAGAATGGGGCACAGATAGAGGAGGTGCTGGAAAGTCCACAGTCCAGGTGGCAGTGAGCATCCCTGTCCCAGCAAGGATGTCACACTGTGGATGCATACGTTTCTAAGGAAAGAAGTGACTGTATGACCAGAGATGCTTCATGAAGGTCATTCTGTCACTGGAGGGTAGGCCAAAGTGGCCCAGAGAGCTGAGATGGCTTAGCAGATAAAGGTGCTTGTCCCACTAGACTGATGACCTGAGTCTGATGCCCAGAACCCACGGTGGGAAGATAGAATTGACTGTAAATTCTCTTCTGACCTCCACACTTGTGCTGTGGCACACGTACACCCACCCATAATAAAAGTGAAATACAAATCATTCTTTAGAGTGGTCTGGAATGGAGTCAGGTTTAGAAGACATGTTATTTTAAGAGAGAGGGGCACAGGATGCTTGACATAGGAACAGGGAGGCAGCTGGTGCCTGGGGTGCTGGTGGCTAGGTGCAGTTTACTGAATGTCTGTACGAGTGTTCAGCCTGGCACCTCCCTCGCCTCTGGCTTCATCTGCCGATACTCCTTGGGAAGGGTGCTCCTAGTGTTTATCATCCTACAGCATTGGCACAAGAGCCAATAGAGTTCGCGCTCTGCCCACTTCACCTCCGCCGCAGCTCCTGCCCTCGGCCCCTCTGCCACAGCCGCACGGGCTGCTTTCGGGCTCTCTCATGCAGTCCCTATTCCCTCTGCCTGTGACTTCCTTCCCAAGAGTGTCCTTGACTCGCTGTCATTTGGAGATGCAGATGGCATGCCATCCCTGCCAAGAAGATTTTGTAACCTACCTGATCTGAAGAATGTCCTTTTTTGTATCATAACATTTACCATAATCTCCAGTACTCTTGCTTGGCTTCAAACGTTTTATTCTCTTCCTTCCCCTTCTAGAATATTCACTCCATAAGGTAGAGGCCTTACTTGTCAAACTCATGACCAAACTCTAGGTCAGCATCCAGCTCCATATATATCTACTGACTGAATCACTGCTTTACAGATGAAACTACGTTTTCCATTAAGCATCCTTAATCCAAAAATTTTAAATTCAAAGTACTCTAAATACTGGCAGCACATGTAGAGAATTCCACCATGGCAATTTGTGCACAAAATTATTAAAAAAATTATAAGAAATTACCTTAAGGCTATGTACGTAAAATATAGGTGAATTACATGTTTGGACTTCGAGCCCCATCTTTAAGATACTACATTATGTTTATTCAAGGATTTAAAAATTTCTAAAATCTGAAACGTTTCTGGATCCAGACATTTCAAGGTGTGGGATACACAACCTGACTACAGTTACCACAAACAGTAACACATCAGCCATTATTCAAAGCACTGGTCTAATTGATTAAAGCCTCGTCATGTATTTGACAGGTGGAGAATACTGGATTCAAAGGCGGGTAACCTACCCAAGGTCACACAGCTTGTACATAGCAGAATCCAGATTCAAACTTTGAGCCACAGGGCGTATGCTTTTAGCACATGGACTAAATCTGCTCTCTGAGGCCAAACGTTACAAATAGCAGATTGTATGGCTGGGGCTGGAAGACCCGGGACTCTGACTTGGTACTCTCTGACTTAGAAGTCTGCATCCCAGACAGAGCCAAATCTCCATCAGTGAGGGTAAGAGGCAGTGGGAGGTCCCTGTCTACAGGGGTAGAATTCAGGTACCTGCGGAGGGAGAGCATGAGTTTATCTATGAGCATGAGTAGCACCAGATGTGTGCACCAGATGTGTATGCATTCTGGGCTTGAGCACAGTGTTTATTACTCATCTGCCCAGAGTACATCTTCCCATTTGCAAAACATTAATTCAAGTACCCACCAAGAGGATTCCTGGGAAGAGTCAACAGAGATGATGTAGACCCATAGGCAGATGTTCAGTAAATGTGAATTTCCTTCCCATTTCTTGGATCTCTCACATGAAAAAGCTAAGGGTTCTGAGAAAATGGACCATTAGGAGGAAAGGGAAAAATTCTTATGGGCCCAATTATATAACCATTCCACAGCTTAATGAAATATGAATTTGCCCTTTCATTATCTGGACTCTTGGAGGTATTATAATAATTAAAATGAAAGATTAATAAAACTAGGTTTAATTTAAAATTAGTACACAATGTGTTACTTTGCCTTTCCCTGTTTATTATTATATGGTTCTGTTTGTTCTTCCTTCTTACTAGGTATACTTAATATTTGTATTCAGACAAGTTATTTACTTCTTTTTTAAAAAATATTTTTTTAGCAGCATAGAAAGAAATGAGTGTCTCTGTGAACATTTCATACACATGTTTCAGTGTGTGTGTGTGTGTGTGTGTGTGTGTGTGTGTGTGTGTGTGTGTGTACTTCTAGAGATCAAACCCAGGGCCTGGAGCATCCTAGGCAAGCTCTCTACCATTGTACCACTAGTCCCAGGCCAATACACTTGGTGTTTCTTCACTCCTCCCCTGTCATACATTGTCATGTTAAATTTCCTCATCTATACATTGGGAACAGCAGGCCTCCTTTCCTAGGATCATTATAAGCATTGAAGGAGATCAAGCATAGGAAATCCTTTTGCAAACTAATTATGTCCACACACAATGAAGTCACACTGTGATTCCAAGATTTCCGTGACTTCTGGGAGGAGCATTATCCCCTGTGTGGACTAACTTCAATTAAACTCTTGTATATGTGTACATGTATGTGTATGTGTGTGTGTATGAAAATGTACAGATAGGTATGTTTCATATTTAGGGATATGCATATATATTACATATATTTAGGAAGCTTATAAAGCAGGGTTTTCAAACATTCTCAGTGTTAGCTATACCTCCATCACTGCCCTAACTTTCCCATCCCTCTCCCCATTTAGGTTGCCAAATAAGAAGCCCAGTTTATGGGATGCACCCCTCCAGATGTTGTTGGTCAGGTGTATTCTGGAGACCCTCAAAGAATACAGGTAACTGTCATTGCTCTTGTTTGTCTACAGAGCTTGATGGTAAGACTCTTTTGCTAAAGCTACACTTTAGTCACAGGATGCAGAGAGACCATGTTGATAGTGACCAGGAAGCTTCCTTCCTTCTGGCTAGCTTTCATAGTGTTAGAAGGTGCTATGTAGGCTGCTGAGGGAGGATTCATCAACAGTCCTCTCCAGCTGTGACCGCCGTGAACTATAATAATGACTGGCATGGCAAGATATGCCCATGGATATAATACTGGCATAAATGTTAGAGGTAACCAACCATTTTCTGATTGGATTTGAGACCCATTCCACAGGAAGAAACACATGCCTGGGACTGTAAATCTGGCGAGGAACCCATCATTGGGGAGCTCACAGGCCCAAGGGGCATACCCACTATACTATTACTTTGCTAAACTAACATGGTATCAGACTAGTCTCTCTAAATATGCATCTCTCTTATAGATGAGCGTAACTTGCAGACCTCACCAGAGAAGTTTCTTGGTGCAGTGGATGGTGGTTAATGCAGAAACTTACAACTGGTTAAGTTACAAATGCAGAGAATAAATATCTGTGAGGTGCTCTGCCACAATGAGGCATCTATATCATCCAACCACCCACCAAAGCTCAGGGACTATTATGGAGGGAAGAGTGAAAAAATTATTAAGAGTCAGAGGTTGGGGGTAAAGGGACTTCAAAGAAACAGTGTGTCTGGGACTTAACAGCTGAGCTCATGAACTCACAGCAGCTATGCTTGACTGAACAAGACCAGAACAAGATCAAGCCGGCCAGCATTCCAGCATGGATCAGGGAGGGGCTCAGTAGGTCCCACCCCTCACAGAGGAGCTATTGATAGGTAGCTCCTCCCTCTCTCTCTTAGGGGTAGGAGTCCATTTTCCTTAAGGATATGGCTCCTAGTGGGTTGGTTGCATCTTCTAGTGGATTGCTCCCAGCCGGAAGCATTTGGGAAGCACAGATGGGACTCGGTAAGGTATTTAAAAAAAAAAAAAAGCCATGCATTTGGGAGCAGGTAGGGAGTAAGGAGTGACTCTGGGAGGAGTAAGGGGGAGGAATGGAGTAATTATGATCGAAATATGTTGTATGTATGTATTCGCCAAGAAATAATTTAAATAATGTATATTTAAAGTAAATATCTTCTGTAGGAAGATGATATGGTGAAGACATCATGCCGTTCCCACAAAGATTATTGCTATTTCCATGTTATAATTTCTCAGGTGGTTAAAGCCACATAAGTGGTTCCCCTTTAATACCAAGTGAGGACAATATGAACAGCTTTCTGGTGTAGAACAAGGAGACATCCAGGGACAGGCGTATGCCTGACTGTCCTGCACCTTGCCACAGTGCCATTCAGAACCAGGGCTGGCCCTTTGCAGTTAGTTTCTGGGCAGGAAAACAACCCAAGAAAGGCATGTCAGCACTTTTCAGACCTTGGCTTTATCCTAATGGTAATCTGGACAAAGCAGTGCCAATGTGAGGTCCTCCCTCCTTGATCTGTTCCTAGAACTGCCAGGAAACCATCTTCTCTTCCTCCCAGGAATGCCAGCCACCCAAACCAAGTAACGCTGGAACTATTTCTGGCCTCTCTGACACTGTGGAGAAGAAAATCTGCCCAAGAGAAGCTAAGCCAGAGCAAGACAGAGACAGGGAGACCAACTCATCCCTGTTTCCCAAGGACATGTCTGGTTCCCAGGCTAAAGTCCCAGGCCCTGCCCCCTCACCCCCACCCTTCAGATTTGGGCAAATAGAGATGGCTGGTCCCCTATGGATAGAGGACTTTGTAGGAAAGATACTGTACACTTTGTTTCACCCTTGATCCCGCTTGATTTGGAGGCCAGATCCATGGCTTCATGAGTAAGCTCTGGAATTTGTTTAAGCTACTTTGAGCTGAGTTCCTGACACTCGTAACCTAAAATGTTAACACACTCTCCCAAAGAATGTGTCACAGTTAAAATGGGAAAATAAATCAAAGTAGGAAATACGTTATTTTTAGAATTTAAAATGTGAGGAGGAAATGGGATCATGTGGTTTCTTCTAAGGTGGAGATCATTTTATCCAACAAAGAAGAACTGAAAATATACGTATACAAATGGTGGGGGGTGTTGGGTGTGGGGGGGGGGGAGCAAATGAAAACATTGTTGGGAAGCAATCATGGCCGAGAAAGGTCAGATTGCTCATGAGCAAAGACTCCTAAGAACAAACGAGGCTGTTGGGGGGAGGGGGGAGGGTAGAAGGCCAGAAGGCAAAGTAACTTCACCTTTTCCTTCGAATCTGGCCTGCCCTGAAGGGAGAAAAGGCAACTTAGCTATCCCAGCAGCCTTCGAAAAAACTAGACCAGCCAACACTCCCATAGATGGGGAATCCATTTCACAAGACTTGAACCAGAAATCTTCAGGAGGGTTTGGGGGGTAGGGGCTCGATGGGAGAGATCTCTTGTAGCATCCACCATGAGGCATGCCTGACTTTGTTCCCAGCTCCTCCCCCAAATACAACAAAATGCAATACATTACATGATCATACAGTGCTACATGGCCATCTAGAGGTACATGGCTTCTAGAGGTCTGTCTTGGGCAGAGAAACCAAAATATGACAGAACAAGAAGAGCCAGGGGAGAAGGAGGAGGAGGAGGAGGAGGAGGAGGAGGAGCCGTTCTTAAGGTGACCTGTGCCAGTGAGAACAGAGCAAATGCTGGATGCCAAGGCAGTTGATGCCTCAGCACCTGCTGTCAGAGCAACCTGGGGCCCCCCTCGGCCTCCTCTGAAAACTGCTGTCCAGAGGGAGAGGGTCAGCTGCCCAATGTGCTCAAGAGCCACCTCAGAATAGCAGGCATGCTCCCTGGCTTTCTGAAGGCCTGAGACCGGGGTGGGGGGCCCTGGCCCTCTTTGTGATCTTCCTGGGTTCCTTATCTTTTCTTCCTCTCTTTCCCTTACTCCCCACGATCTTTTTCTCCTCCCTCCTCTCTTCCTCCTTCTCCTCCACCCACTCCTTCCCAGCCCCCACCTCCTCCCTATACCTTTTCTCTCCTCCCCCTTTCCTCTTCTGCCCCTCCTTCCCATCACCCTCCCTCTCCTCTCCCTCTTCCCCTCCTCTCCTGTCTCTCTTTCCACCCCTCTCCTCCTGTCCCCCCTTCTTCCCCCGCCATCTTCATCTCAAGGTCTTGCTGCCAGGCAAGGGTCCCACCACCAATCTACGCTTGCAGCTCTCTTACCTTCAAGCAGCATTTCAGTTTTATCCCCCATTCTTAGCTTTTCTCATTCTGACTCATGCTGTTCTTTCCTGCCTTAGACCATTTTCTTGATGTTTTTCTAGAGTGTTGGAAAGAGCACATCACCACACTGGGATGCTCTCATTGTCTTTGGAGAGGTTAATCTGGTACTTGTGGGTTTTGTTTTTTGTTTTTTTCCTTCTCAGAGCTGTTTTGTACAGGAATTAACCTACATATTTTTCCATTGGTTCTTTTTTTTTTTTAAATATGAACCCAAGTTCCTCAAATTTTTAAGAGGGTGAGTTCACAGAGTATGACTAACTTTGGGCCATACTTTTTTGCTTTGTTTTGTTTTGACTTTTTCTTTTGTTCTTCTGTGCTAGGGATGGAACCCAGGGCATTGCATGTGCTAGACAAATGCCTCATCACTAAGCTACATCCCCACCCCAACACATTTCTACTGCAGTGATAAAAACTAAGAAACACGCCATTCTCTGCCTAGAAAGACGACTCAAGGAAAAAGTAAGCAAGCGCTGTGTGATGTCATGTGGCACACGGCTGCCTCTCTTCTCAGCCTCTTAAATGATTCATACTTGGTTTTCTGACACCATATCAGACACAATCAATCTCTCAGTCATATTTGTCTTGGGAATGTTCTGGGGTACTGATACATTTGGGCAGCGTCTTTCTAACACATTTACACTTTGAGTGATGCCTCTGAAGGAAAAAATAACACTGTGCATGCACATGAAGTGTGGGCACTGGAGAGCCTCTCCCTTTAAAAGGCGACAATGCCGAACACTGAGTGAATGTGATTAAAAACTACCGGGGAGCAGAGAGTCAGACACACACCCCAAATTTTAAATCGCAAAGATGGTCCCACTGACAAATGCCAGCATTAGCCAAGCACATGGTTAGGTTTTTTTTTTGTTGTTGTTGTTGTTTTGGTTTTTTACATTGATTTGAAGATTGGAGAGTGCTTTTAATGGTGTGTGCTTGAAGTCACTTGTAATTTGCGAAGGCCCCACCTAACAAACAGGATTTCCTTTCCCTCTAAACCAGGATGGTCCCAACTGTCCAAGAAAGGAAGAAGGCAGAACTCCAGGAAGTGTCCTATTATCCTGAAGTGTGTCTCATGCAGAGAGAGCCCACTGGCAAGGGCTGCGCACACACACACACACACACACACACACACACACACACACACCCGCCTCCTCCACAGGGAGTCGCTCAGCTGATTGCTCTCCCTCAGCTCCTGCAGAAAATGGAGCACTGTCAATGAAGCTAACAGGCAGCGTGACTCCCAGGCTCCAAGTACTGCCACCCACCCGTGTTACTCCGGGTGCTGTGTATCATGTTCTGGGCACTGTGTCTTCTGCAAAGAATGGCACATGTAGGAACAAGTGGGCTCTTTCTGCCTGACCCTCTCTTTCTGTAGCTGGAGATGGGTGAATGTCCACACTTTACTCGACATTATACGGCTGCTGCAAGAAGGGAGAAGCTAGTATGCCACACTACAGACCTCCAGACAAAAAGGCTTTCTCTCCTGGACTAAAGTGGTTATTCTATTTTAAAGATGGAGTCCTGTTATGATGCCCAGAGTAGTCTCAAATTTCTGGGTTCAGCGGAGCCTCCTGCTCCAGCATCCACACTCTAGGATAGCAGATCGATGCCACCATCCTGGCGAGACTGGTCATTTTTTATCTCTCATCTTGTCTATTGACTGGCAGGAAAGAGGAAGGAGGCTGAGGGAGAAAGGAGGTTCTTCTGTCCTTGATTTTTTTTTTTAAATTTGACATGGATCAAACTGGCCACCCTTTGCTGAAATAATCAGAGATATTTAACAAAAACCAAAACCCAATCTCATGTCTGCCTTCCTCCCTCGTTTCTGAGGCAGGGCCCTGATGTCTAAGCCTTTGAATTCACATCCTGCTGGTCCTCTCCTGAGTGCTAAGAGTACAGGCCAGTACCACCACACCTGGCCATGTCTTTTTCTATTTTAAAAGAAGTGACAAGCCATACTTTGGCAGAGTTACATAATGACCTTATCTCACTCAGTACCATACCCAATGCGCACATGGTTAGACTCCAACTCTCATGAATTTTAACAGAATACTGGAAATAGAAAAGGAATAAATATTTAAATATGAAAATCAGCTTCTAAGTGCTTAATGTCCCCAAATTATATGCCAATAATAGAAACAACAGATTCAGGGTGAAAAGATGATAGAGTGTGCTGAACCTAAGCTAAGTGGCTCTGCCAGCCACACTGGGATTCAGAGACCAAACCCACTGGTATTTTCCAGAACATGAGTATGTTTATTACCCAGCAAGCCCTGCCTGCTGCCCCAGAGCACTTCCCAGCCTTCCCAGCTTGGCATTCCCCCAATGGCAGAACAATGATTGCTTTTCTATCACTGTAATAGTGCTGTCTAGTTCATTAGCAATCCATTTGTCTTTTCCACTGAGTCCAAAGCACGCTGCTGCCTTCCAAAGAAATGCTATCACATTTTATATATGTTTTAAGGAACATGATTCAAGGCTAGCGAGATGACTCGGCAGATTAAGGCATCTGCTGCCAAGATGGACTAAAGTTGATCCCCAGCACCCAAATGGCGGAAGGAGGAAATCAACTCCCAAAAGCTGTTCTCATGATCGAACTTGGGGTCACAGTATATACCCTGAGAAGTTAGAGATCCAGTGATGCCCTGCATCCCCTCTTCCCACTGTGGCCACAGTGGATAAGTCTCTTTTTGCTTTTTACTATTAATGTGACTGCGTTAGCTGGCTTCTTGAGGACAAGTGACCAAGCTTGGTTTCTTGGGATAGAATAGGACACTCTGACATCCACATCTGTGCCATGACCTACTCTGCCCCCCCCCACACAAAATAAGTAAAACTGTAATAAAAAATAATTGGTCTAGTCAATTATTAAAGGTAAAAACTCTTTTGATGAGAAAGAAGGGGCTTTGTCTTGGAATCGCATTATTTCTATGAAGTAAAATGTAAGGTTTTTTAAATATATAAAATGTATTTCTTAAATTATCTATACATAAGTATGTCTATTGTGCAAGTACCTGCATGTGAGTGCAGGCGGCTGTGGAGGCCAGAGTCAGATCTCTGGAACTGGAGCAGCAGATGGTAGTTGTGACAGCCTACATGGGTGCCAGGAACTAATTGAACTCTGGTCCTCTGGAAGAGCAGTTTGTGCTCACAGTGTAATATTTGCACAAATCCAAGTATCTCTCGGCATTCTGCATCTTGCACAGCTAGCTACGGCCCCATACCTCGTAGAGCCCCAGGTTTTGCCATTTATTCGCTCATCACTTGCTTGCTCACACTCTTTCATCTAACACAAACCTACTGAACATTTGCTATGTGGACCAACCATTGGAGACAGAGTAGTCATTGAGAAGAAAATGACCTCAACTTCATGGAGCTCCCACAGAAAAGATCAGCAACAAATCCATGCAGATTGGTATAAATGATTGTTACACACAGTGACTCTTTGCAGGGAAAACCGTGCAGTGCGCTGGCCCATGGCTGGGGTGAGGAAGGGCAGTTGGCCGGAGTTGTGGTCTGGCAGCTGAGAAGGAAGCTGTATGGTTCTAGAGGTGGGCAGAAGGGTGGCTCAGGTAAAGATCTTGGGCTAAGAGGAAGTCTGATAAATCCGTGGAGAAGAGAACTTCTAGTATGAACTAAACACGGTGCTAAGAGAGGACTGTGACAGATGTAAGCTGCCAGCGGCCCATGGGACAGCAGTGCTTGGGAATGATCCCACAAAGAGCATTATGGGCACTCATAAGAGACTAGGGTGAGGACTCTACACTGCAGTCTACAGGTTCCAGGGCCCCACTGGGTGATGAAAGCCTGTGGATCTAAGTCCTTTACATCAAATGGTGCAACATTTTCATATGACCTATGCACACACATCCTCCTGTATATTGATATGTTCTCCTCATGACTTGTGACTCTTAACTCAGTGGAAATGCCATGTGATAATTGTTAAATTGCATTGTTTAAGGAATCGTGACAAGAAAGTTTACATATACTCAACACAGGCACATTGTTTTTAAATGAATATTTTCTCTCCAAGGTGGGTTGAACCCTGAGATGCTGCACCCATGCATAAGGAGACCTTCAGGCATTCCTTCGCATGTAACATGGACTCTCACATACCTGGAATCCTATTGAGCGTCACCCAGAAGTGCTCATCGGGACTGAAAGTGTCTTTGGACCAACGGAGCAAATCAACTGCCCGGGGGTCATGCAGAACAAAGTTGGCAAACTCTCTCGATAGAGCGACATAGGCAGAGCCAAAATAAATGGTGAGGTTGTGGGGAGGTGGAGGCTTCAGTGTGGTGGTTCTGATGACATAGGAAAGCTCTTTGCTCAGGTGTTCCCGGTGCACGTACTTGGTCCTTCCAATTGCGTGAGCTGGAGGCAGCACCCCTGGAGTGAGATTCTTCCCCCTAAGCCCTTTCAGGTACTGAACTATTTCCTTGTTGGTTTTCAGGGGAAAGTCCTGCCCACAGGTGTTGATGGCATATTTCCAGGGGACCTCAGAGGTGGACAGATCTTTGATGCAGTTCAAGTCAGCCTGGAGCCGGGAGATCCCACCATAGACCACAGGCTCCATCTTAGAAGCCAGAAAGGCATTGGGGAAACAGCTCACTAACTGTTCCACCGCACCTTTGAATTCAGCTGTTGCCTTTTCGTCCACATGGACACAGTAGACATTTTGAGGCATGAAGATAGCCCTGAAGAGCCTTGCAAAGGTGTCAAAATTATGATGGATGACCATGACATATGCCAAGGGAAATTCGACCTCTTCCTGAGATAAAGGGGCTGTGATATAGTGGCTTTGGGTCACATATTCTGTGCAAGAAGGCTTCTCATGGATCATCAGTTTGTTTCTCCACAGGAAAGGGGTTTTCCCGTTGATAAAGGATGTGCACACCTGAGTCAGCATCACAGAGTCTGAGATGTTCAGCTTCTGGTAGCTTTGATCTCCCCCAAAACTTAACACGTAGAGCACAATAAAAACGATGACCGTAGTCACAGAGACTATGAAGAGGTAACGCATGGACGGAGGCATGCCTTACAGAGGGGCGAGATGTCAGCGCCCATCAAGCTCTGCAAATCCCTTCCCAGACTTACTTCTTCCTGGGAGCTCCGGCTGTGGTACATGCTCCAGTCACTGTGAATTCCGGCCGTTTCATCTTCCCCAGCCCAGCTGCGGGCTCTCTCCTCAAGCCGATATTAGAATCTGATCCCGCCTCTCTAAAAACCTCCTTTGTCTAAATCCCAGCAGCAGGTTGCCGGAGCCCAGCCTTTTCCTCCTCTTCCTTTGGCCTCCCCGTTTGCATCTGCGGGCTGTTTTCACTCCCGCTGGTACTTCTTTTCCAGTTGAGTTTCTTTCTCACCTCTCCTTTCGTTCTTTTCCCTCAGGGGTTTCTCCTAGCTCTTCCTCCTCCTGTTACAATCACCACAGCAAAAGCCAAAGTTGAAGGGATGAGCCGGGCTAGGCGTGCGGCTTCCTGCCCTCGTCTACTGCCTCTCTCGCCTGCTCTGTCGCCTACTCTCCGGGGTGTGCCAGTCTAACAACCCAGGGGATCTAACACAGCCTCCGTTCTGTTAGCTGCAGTTTCAGGAGACTCCGCTCAAATGACACACTTTGAAATAAAAGCACACCTCCTCCATCCCAGCTCCATTGTAATGTTTTCTGGCCCCACCCCACCAGTTTCCAAAACAAGAGCTCCCAGGGGGAGGAGTTCCGGTCCTAGGGGATCTGACACGGCAGAGGTGGGGGGAGTGACTTTGACATGAACCCCTCTCCTCTTACTCAGGCATCTGCTCTGATGTTACAGAATGTTGGGGTCTAATGAGCAGGTAGTGAGCTATACCCTCTAATTTGAATGAGACCTGAAGGCTTCGCAGAAAGGAGCTTGAATCCCGGTCACAAACGACGTTCCGATCTGCATCTAAACAGGGTTAAGGGTTTAACCATCTCTATCTATTCTTCCATTTTTCCCCATGACTTGACATTAAAAAACAAAGTGAAAACAGGGTCTCCAGCAATCCAGATTGGCCTGGAACTCACTACGTAGCAGAGGCTAGCTCTGAACTCCTGATGGTCCTGACTCTACTTCCCAAGGGCTGGCTTTCACCCACACCCAGCTTTCCATGACCTACTCTAAATGCCATCTTAAGCATCCTCTGGGCTGCTGATTGCCTTTCCATTTTCCTTTACATTTGTCTGCATTTCACAAGGTAGAGTTTTTATTGACTCCCAGTGGAAAATGAGCTTTTGTTCCGGCCTGTGAAGAGAGGGTGCTCTTCAGGGCTCCTTCTCCCCCTGGAAGGTCTCTGCTGATAGACTGGAACACCTTCCTACAAGTAGGAACTTGAGATTCAAAGCACCCAGACTCCAGCCCAATGGCGTGCCCTGTCCTCGGCTGGAGTTTCACTCTTCCCGCTTCCACTATTTACATGTTTTGTTTTTCTGCTTACGGATTATTTTTCTTCCCCCTTACTAAACTCTTTCTGCACCTGCCTCAAACAAATGTTCTGAGGAGCCCTCCCCTGGGTCTTCAGTTCAGCCGTGAAAGAAAACGCAGCCATTTCATCAAGCAGCTCCCTTCCTTTCCAGGGTCTTCTTTGGTGAGGTGCAAAGGACAGTTCACTCTCTGGCCTCATCCTTTTTCCAAAAATAACACTGTTAAATATTAGGTTATTACGTCTGCTGTGTCTAAACAACAGAGGGTAATTTTGGCATCAGTAATTTCATTTTGGCAAAGCCTTGTGGCTTAGAATGAATACTGAAATTGTTGCAGCCTGACAAAGCACTCGGGGTATACAGATACGTAACTTAATTAGGGTAACTGAATCTGTTTACATTACCCTTTCCAACTGGCCAATAACATAGAGGTTCAGATTTACACAGACTGAGGGGATAAACATTAATGACATTACTGTATTAGGAAGTACAGATACCGACTAAAATAAGAATTACCATAAATGAACTTAATCCGGTACCATGCCGATGATGCTGTTCACATATTCAAAAATATAGCTATTGTTCCTCTTGTGCCTGCTCTTGGACCAATTTCCTGGATTAAAAGTCCTTATAGGAGAGCATTTTACAAAACTGGTTATTGTATTAGAGGATGCCTGTTGCCTGTTACTTCTCCTTCTGAACAGGCTGCAGTCCAGCCTGCTTATCCCGAGTGGACGCTGTCAGCTTTTTGCTATTGAGATGGGATGCCTCAGCCTTCTCTACCTGCCTTTTCCTACAGTCAAGAACAAAGCCGGTACTCATAAGCTTAGCAACCATGCCCCTGGTCCTCACTTTGGAAGCAATTACTCCTGAACTAGCCAATTAATCAGGCTAGACATGTCTTTCCTTCCCTGGGGCCATCTTAAAGACATTCTCTGTGCTGCAGACAGAAGAACCCTTTATGTGGTGAACACCATTCTTTTTGAGGGCTGAGTGTGTAGCTCAGTGGTAAAGCACCTGTTTAGTACCCATAAGGCCCTGGGTTCAATACCTAGTACACCAAGGAAAACATACACACACACACACACACACACACACACACACACACACACAGAGTTATTAAGATATATAGAACACATCTCCAAAATACAGACAGTATTATTTATGTGAAGCAGCAGAAGACTTGGGAGCTCCCATAGTCCTGTTATCCCAGCACTTTAGAGATTAAAGCAGGGAGAATGGCAAGTTCAAGGCCAGACTTAGTGAGACCCTATCTCAAAATAGAAATAAAAACAAATACTTTTCAAAAAGAGAGAGGAAAAATGAGAGCATAGTGAAATGCAGTTTTAAAAATTTTAAACTGCAGCTGGAGCTACAGCTCAGGGGTATCAGGTTAGTATACACACTGCTCAAGGCCCTTGGTTCAAACCCCAGCACTGAAAAAAGATAGGAAAGAAATGAAAGGCCATCAAAGGTGAAGGGAAGGACTGTCCTTTGGCCACTCAGCACCTCTGACCTTCCCTTAAAGGAGGGACAAGATAGAGCTCACCTGACCCTGCAAAACCCAGAGAAAAGCAAGAGAGAGGCATGAGACTCAGAAAGTTGCTGCTTGCCCCACCCAATCAACTGTAAAGGAGGAAAGACAGGGATGTTATGCAAAAGCAAAACAAACAGTTTGGGCTTAATCCTGTTGCCCAGAAGTACACAAAGGATCAAGTGCAGGAACACCTCCAGGCAAGCCAGGACAACTAGTGGAAGATTTCTGGCTTCCTCGTGAATCTTTCCTCTGCTGAGCTGCGGTACTGACGCACTCTCCATTACGCTTTCATAATTGTTCTGGGACTTGGTTTTCATCCCCAATTAATCATTATTCTTTACTCAGGGAAGAGGCACAGGTTCATACAGAAACACCAGATTAGTCAAGTTAAATAATAGCAAAAAGGGCCCAGGAAGCTTGGCTGGGAGAGGACTGACTGAAAATTTAAGGTCGTTGCATCGAGGGGTCAAGTTATCGAGTTAACAACATGAGGTGAACTTGAATCCGTTCTTGGGCTTCTCTTTGGAAGGACAGTTTTACGTAGTTTGCCTTGAGGTTTGGTTTGATTTTGTGGCAGCGCCTTTATGAACTGCCCAGGCCAGCCTAGAACCCTTGATGCTGCTGCATTAGCCTCCCAAGTGCTGGGACAGTAGGCATGTGCCGCCATGCTTGGCTCTGCAGTTGGCTTTGTTATGGAAGCAAGTCAAAAATGACTCAGGGATTCCCTCTGCATTTAAAATGTAGGGGTTTGGTTTTCACTTTGAAGGAAGCTGAGAAGGTAGAGGACTTAGACATCCCCATTTACTCTGTCTAACCAATTAAATAACTCCATCCCGGGTTGGCTGATGGTTTAGAAACGATGCTTTTGGTTTATGTTTCAATAGTGATGATCATGGCGGCGCTAAAGTGAAGGAGGATGACATTTCCAAAGTCCATCTTTCACCAAAACAACAATTCTTCCACAACTCCTACATCTTCCAGTGGGGTCCTCTAGGGAAAACCTTCCTCCTGGGGCCAATCATTTTGCTTTCTATTTCTTTTATCTAATTAACAACAGAAGAAGTTGTTGTCTGATCTGCAGAACCCAAAGCATTATTTAAAATTCTTGTCTCAGTGTGGGTCGGGGCATAGCTAACATGCAGCCCTTTGAAGGCCCCAGTGGTCACCAGTCCATGGCACCCGCATGAGCTGGAGGGAACTGCACCCAATGTTGCTGAGGCAAAGGTTGATCATGAAGACTCTTGCTGGCTGCAAGATGGTTTGAAGCAAATACTTGCAAAATACAGTTTACAGTGCATCCAGATCGATTCATGTTAAGGTGCACACAGTGATAGTATTGCATTTAGTAATCAGAAACAATAAGATTTTGGCTTTGGGGGCTTAGAGAATGACAGGGTCCTGATTTGTAGCCCAGGTTGGCTGACCTGGAGCTCACTCTGAAGCCCTGACCAGTCTTGAATTAGTTCTCCTGCCTCAGCCCCAGCTTGGTAACATCTCCTGACTCTGAATCATATTTCAAGATGTAACTGACAGTCACTTGCAGAGATTAAGTGTTTAACCTTGGGAGGGTAACAACTCCTTAATTATGTTGCCTGAACAAGGGTTCTGCCAAGTTGGGCGTGTCTGTAGCTGTGGGGTAAGGATGGAACCAGACAGTGGTTTGCCAAAATTTGTCCCCATTGCCTGGGATTGCGGTGGGGGTGCTAAAATCCAAGATCAGGATTCTCAGCCCAGGAGTTCAGTAGGTACCAGGGCAGTCAGATGACTTCAGTCCTAGATAATGATGGCCGTGCAAATCCCTGGAGCAAAGTTTGAGAACCCATGGACCAGAGACCAAAACTCCTTGATTCCCTACCTGCTCCATGGTCGCATGGGACTTCCTTTGCTATCCCTGAGTAACATGCTATAAGAAAAAAAATTGTTTGGGGATTAAAAAATACCGCACTATGTAGAAAAAATTAGTATGAACTAGAATGATAGGTAACCTGATCCTTACAGCAAAATTTATCATGGAAAATGAATGGGAGGAGTGGCTGTCCCAGAGTATCAGTAATGTAAGATGTTGGTCCTAGGGTATCCTCTGCTCCATACCAGGATACCAAACTCTTAGATGCCCATGTCACTTATGGAAAAAGAATTAACCTTTTGCATATACCCTATGTATATTTTAAAACCACCTCTAGAGGACTTCAAATACCTAGTGCAATGTAATTGTTGTTATATATAAAGAGTTGTCACGCTTTGCTATATAGGGAACAATGACAAGAAAAAAGTTTGAACATGTGTAGTACAGATGCCATTGTTTTCAAGACAAGGTCTCATGTAGCCCAGACTGGCCTTGAACTCACTATATAGCTGAGGTTGATCTTGAACTCCTGATCTTCCTGCCTCTACCTCCCAAATACTTTACAGGTACATACCACCACACCCAATTGCTAATATTCTTTTGAGAGAATATTTTCTATCTGAGGTTTGTTGGATTCAGAGCCATGATATGACAGGCCAACCGTACAAAGAAGAATGTGAGAAGTCGAGCATGCAGACATATGGCGGCTGCCACTGAAATGAGAGAAACCCTAGTTACAAGCCACTCATCCCCCTGATGCGTCTCTGATTACAATGTGCAGCGGCTACCCTTGTGTGTGATCTGCCTTCACAAACCATTGGGAAGGAGACCTTCACACACATTGCTGTGTGGAAGTCTTTCTGAATTAGGGAGGAGGGATGTCTTAGAAAAGAATTTAAAAAATAAAAACACAAAACTGGCTGGTGCGGAGCTCAGCTGATGGAACACTTGCAGAGTACACGGGAAGTCCTGGGTTCGGTCCCTAGCCCCACATAAACCAAGCACTGGTCATTCATTCCTCTAATCCTAGCACTCGACAACGGAGGCAGGGGGATCTGAAGTTCAAGATTGACCTATCAGAGCCTAAGGATGTGACTCAGTGGATAAAGTGCTTACCACCCAGAATGAGGACAGGAGTTCAGCTCCCTAGCACCAGCATCGAAAAGCCTGGTGAGCACTGCAGCCCGCAGCCCGTCTTTGATGCCAGAGTAGGAAGCACAGCGGTAAACTGGCTCCATAGACTGGCTGCATCTTAGAGCTGCAGGGTCAGAGGGACCCTGTCTCAGCACCTAAAGCAGAGAGTGATGGATGAAGACTTTTAACGTCAACCGCTGGTCTGCACAGGTACCCACACACATGTGAACATGCATACACATGCTTGAACACCACACACATACACACAGAGAGAGAGAGAGAGAGAGAGAGAGAGAGAG
>CABHPH010141398.1:5526-31613 GCA_902168325.1 Peromyscus nudipes | reverse complement strand
AGAGAGAGAGAGAGAGAGAGAGAGAGAGAGAGAGAGAGAGGTATTAATGAAGATGTGAGACAATGAGAACCTGCTAGGGAAGGGTAATCAGTGCCTGTTAGGAAAATTGACAGTAACCCAGCAGTCATCTGTGAGGAACTCGCTCAGGAGAAAGATACTTATTTATCAAAGGACATAGAATTCAGGAATTTCTACAAACTTGTGGCTCATACTTGACCCAAACTAAAATAGTCAAATGCCTGCTAACAGTTATTTCACAGTGCATTGCTCAACCCTGGCACGGTTGACACCCAGGGCTGATACGCCTCCTAAGTACCTGTGTGTACAATGTGGGATGTCTAGAGGCAATCCTGTCCTCCATCCTCCAGATTCCATCAGTATCCTCTGCCTCAACCTCCTTCTGTGACCGCCACAAATGTCTCCATGTCCTGTTCCTTCTCTGTATTTGGTAATGAGAAATCTTGAATATAATTCAACAGCCTATCATGAAAAAAAAAAAAAGGAAATTTCCTGAACACAATGTTGAGCCCAAAGTGCCTGCCATGCTATATATTTCTATTTCTATAAGAACACAAATAGGTGAATGTCACCTGTGCTGTTAAGCATGCGAGTATCCAGTGGAGTGTCGCTCACAGGAGTGTGCGGCATCATACTGAACATGGATGCATTCTTCAGACATGCATGAATGAGTGAGTGATCCCCGTAGTGAGTGATCTCCGTTCTTCAACAGACACTTAGAACTGCTTTTGCTGTTGACTCTTCACACAGGCCTCAGTAGCTCAGAGCAGGATGAAAACCCTGACATCTCTGCCTTCACTTCGTGTCTGTCTCCTTTCCTTTGGTTGAAGGCAAAGACGTAAATCATGATCCATAACTGTTCCTTCTGAGTCACCTCAGATTCCCTGAAGAGCAGAAACAGACACCTCCACGCCAGATGAGGACAACTGTCCCCCATGACAAGGCTGCACCCTGGAGCGGAAGGAACCATCTCTTGAGAATCAGAATGATGTGGTAGTTTGAATATATTTGGCCCTCATGCATTCATAGGGAGTGGCACTATTAGGAGGTGTGGCTTTGTTGGAGTAGGTATGGCCTTGTTGGAGGAAGTGTGTCACTGGTCAAGGCATAGCCAGCTCCATGTCTGCCTGCATACTACCATGCTCCCTGTCATGATGATAATGGACGGAACCTCTGAAACCATAAGCCACCACCTCAGTTAAATGTTTTCTTTGTAAGAGCTGCCACGGTCATGGTGTCTCTTCACAGCAGTGAAACCCTGAGACAAATGATGTCCTCAACTGATGACAGCCGTGGTGATAAAGACTTCTTTAGGCTGCCTTACAGAAGCAGGGCAGAAAGCATTATCAGCCTGACCACGGGGACCGGGATGGCAGTTAGCACACCCATGGTCCTCTGCATCCCTTCTTTCTTTACATAAACCTAAATTTCCTATCAGGACCCTGAAGATTGATTTCACTGGACCCCTCTGTCCATTTCAATATGGCTACATTGAAGAAATCCCATCGCCCACTCTTCATTGTCTGATTTTATTATCATTTGGGGTCCTGTTCTGGCTCCCAGGGCCTCGGATTTTGCTCCCAAAACTCAGTTACATTTCTTTCCCCAGAAAATACTTTTAAGGTTAGTGGGGGATCAAGAGCTCCCTTTCAAATAATTAATAGCTGTGGATACCGTACAGTACCACATCCCAGATCATTCTCCATGAAGGACTTCTTCCTAAAGCAGGGACCACTCAGGGTTTTTCTACGCTGGTTCTTTTGACACCAACCACCTAGCTATTACATAGCTGTCACCTCCCTTCCAGTGAACAATGTGGAGCAGAAAAACAGTTAAGAAAAGCAGGAGGTTAACACTTAGTCCTAAGGGACACTCTGGGAACAGAACGAGGCACTGGCCCTTTAAGGCAGCTGGATTCTAGATTATGTAAGGAGGGGGAGGAACTCAAAGACAGCCTGATGGACGGTAGATCAGGAGCCAGGAAATATACGTGGCCTTAGGAGCAATTATAGCCCCCACTTTCCTGACGAGAAAACTGAAATTCAGAATGCTAGGTCACTAGTGGGATATTAGCAAGCTTGAGAGTCATGGACGATGGACCTTTAGCTTACAATCAGCAGCTCGTAAAACTTAAGCCCTGCTCAGAGTTACTCCATAATGAGGAAAGGTGTGACTTGGAGGCTGCGTACCACTCTGCATCACTCCATTTGTCTCCATTTTTGAGCACAAACACAGAGGCAGGATGACTGTATTTCACTGTACACATAGACACCACACCTGCCCAGCACCATCCATAAGCACAGATCAACAAATGATGCTCTTAAAAGTACACTTATACAGTTAGCAAAGTAGACTGGGTTCATATGAGTATAGGGATGTATAGAAACCAACCAACTAACCAAACCCCCAAGAACCTCCATGTGGTGATATTTCATGTATGCACCCCAATAAAGCTTATCTGAGGATCAGAGGAAAAAGCCAGCCACCATATTAAACATAGAGATCAGGCAGTGGTAGTACACGCCCTTAATCCTAGCATTCGGGAGGCAGAGATTTATCCGAATCTCTGTGAGTTCAAGGTCACACTGGGAACAGAGCCAGGCATGGTGGCACATGCCTTTAATGCCTAGCACTAGTTAACCATAGAGGTCTGGAGGTCTGTACAGACAGACAGGAAGTGATAGAGCTGGGCAGAGAGGAAAATGATGTAGCTGGGCAGAGAGAGGAAGTGAGATGGCAGGGCACAGAAAGGATATAGGTGTGAGTGTACAGGAAGTAGCTCTCTCTGTGACTGAGGATTTCCTAGAGATAAGAACATGGATGGCTTCTTTCTGCTTCTCTGATCTCTCAATTTTCACCCCAATATCTGGCTCTGGGTTTTTTATTAATAAGACTATTTAACAATTCATCTCTCCCAAAACACTGGCTTGAAGATGGTTGCAACACCCCCACCTACACCCCTAAAAAGGGAGACACCTAATACTGGATGACAGCAGCCCCCACTGATCTGTCATTTTGCAACTGGTGGCAGGAACAGAGGCACAGCTTCACTCCATCCTCCACAGAAGCCTGAAGCATTCCCATCCCCCAGAAACCCCCATTAAGCAAAACCAAGATTCATGGTTTCACTATAGGAAAAAATTTCAGGATGAGCCAGTATGAAACAGAGGTGGAGTTTATTAAAAGATCTTTTAACATATATATTAAGCACAAAGATTGAGAGATGCTCAAGGAGAGAATAAAAATGCCTACCTATAGTGTGGGCTTCACAAGGGGGAGTCTGAATTAGGTTTCTTTACAATGGGATTTGGGTGGCTGTCAAGTTACATGTCTAAAAGTTGCTAAAAAGCACCACATGCACACGCAAACACATACGTACTTAAAAATTGCTAAGAGATGTAGTTTACAGAAATGGGAAAAGTTCAGGAATCTTCTTGTGTAAACAAAGTTGTCAGGTGGGTTTATGAGGGGTAGGGTTTAGGTTGAAGAATGAGAGAGGAGCACTGGAGATTTGAGATGATACACCAGCATGGCACTACGTAAGCCTGGGTTAGCTACTATCCTTGCCAAGCTGTCTTTTGGAAGACACAGATGTTTTTGTGGGCAATTTTGGCCTGAAGATTCCTGACTCTGTCAGTGGGTCAGCCACACCTTCTTTCTCATGCTTTCCTTCCCAGGTCCCCACAATTGTCTCTGTCTTTCTGTCCTTTGGTCTGACCACCTGATGTGTGCTAAAGAGCCCCCAGAGAACTCCCAACTGTCCTTGTGGTTTCAGGTCAGTCTGGTCCCCAGCAGTAATACAGCCTGCTAGAGTTGTCATCTCTTCATCCATCTGTCTGTCCATCTGGACCTGGGCCCTGAGACTTACCAATGTGACCTCCATGGTCCTGTACCTCACCTCTGCAGTTCAACTCAATCCTGAGGCATGACTGGGCTTGCAAGTCAGCAGCTCAGCTCTGCTCACCTCCAACAGCTCCCCAAACTGGGTTCATTAACATATTGTCTAAGCATCTGCAGTGAGTTCCCTTTGAGTCTGAATTAGCTGCCTCTGCTTCCAGATAGGCTCATCACCGATGTGAAATAATCCTTTTTATACACTGTGAAGATTTGTCACTCAGATTGATTTAATAAAAAGCTGATTGGCTGGTAGCCAGGCAGGAATTATAGACGGAACAAACAAACTAGGAGAATGATGGGAAGAAGAAGGGTGGAGTCAGAGGAGACACCAGCCAGATGCTAAGGAAGCAGAATGTGTAGAAAATGAAGTAACAAACCATGAACCATGTGGCAAAGCATAGATACGAAATATAGGTTAATTTAAATGTAAGAGTTAGGTAGTAACGAGCCTGAGCTATCAGCCGAGCATTTACTATTAATATTAAGTCTCCATGTCAACTATTTGGGAAGCGGCTACTAGTTATTTGGGAGGTGGTCAAGCCAGTGGTCAGGACAGGAAAACTCCACCTACACTATGTGCAGTGAGTTCCTGTTGAGTCTGAATTAGCTGCCTCTGCTTCCGGGAAGACTCTCACAACTCCTTAAACTTGTCTGCAGGCCTATTTGACCCTCTTCTATTCACTGTATAATCTATATATATCCACATATATAACTATATTTATTGAGTGATATATAATGTGTGATCTTATCATTAATATCAGCAATTAAGATTACAAACTAAGAACTTGTGTTTGCCAGTGGCCAGCCATTAACTGAAATTGGGACTACCTTGCCAAAAAACTGATGTAGCTTGTTGTTAATAAATTTTGACATTGTGAAAAGACACAGACGTGTCTTTCTTGATTTCTGGCATAACAAACCCACATCTCAACAAGAACCAAAAATGAAACTGTAGCACTCTAATTGTTACCTACCCCCCCACACACACACACCAAGTCAGTTGGGGAAACAGCTCAGTCAGTAAAATGCTTGCTGTGCAAGCAAGAAGACATGTGTTCAATCCCCATAATCCACGTGAAAAGAAAAAAAAGCCATGTTGGAGCATAATTGTAATCCCAGGTTAGGGAGGCAGAGACGAGTGGATCCCTGGGCTGGGGATCCCTGGTTAACCAGCCTAAGCTAATTGGTGAGCTTCAGGTCAATGAGAGCCACCGCCCACTGGATGAATGAGACCAGAGGTTGTCTTTTGCTGTACACACACGCCATGCACAAACACACATACCATACACATATAAACACACACACACACACACACACACACACATACACACACACACACACACACACACACACACACACACACACACACCAGGCAACAGAAATCAAAGGAAGAGATACTTTTAGTTAAGTCTCAAAAACACACACTCCCTATTTTACAAAAGGGAATTATGGGGCACTGGGTGGAAATTTCCCCGTACTTGGCAGAATTCCTTGTCCATGAACTTGTCCTCTGACCTCTGTGACCAACAGACCTTCGGGGTGCTGGCTTGCTCTCTCTTTTCTTTAAAAAAATCAGCTTCATGCTCCACCTCCTGTGTCCCTGTAATCGCATTGATTTTAAAAATATTTATTAATATGCTTCCTTGTGGGTGTATGTGCCACAGCATGGGTGTGGAGGTCAGAGGACAGTTTTCATAATCTCGTGGGCTGGGGTTGCAAAATAAAAAGGGGGAAAGGAGGAAGCCAGTTGAGTACCAGCATTCATTTGTCTTCGACTTTGGACATGTGGCCAGGCCTCTCAGACTCCTGCTGCTACACCTTTACTGCCGTGAAGGACTGACTGTTCCTCCTCAAACTGTGAGCCAAAACCAATCTGTCTTTCCTTAAGTTGTTCTCATTGTGACCCTGTCGCAAAAGCAGGAAAAGCAGTTAACATGCCATTCTTTTCTCTTTCTGCAGATAACAGTCCACGATGTCAAAGTCATCTCCCTTGGCACAGAGAATGCTCAACTCCTACCCTCGTGCATCCAGTTACACTCTTTCTCATCCTCCTGCATCTGCCCCCCCCCCCATCACTTCCATTAAATGTGTTTGTTTTTAACTTTATGAAGAGTATGTCTGGGACCTCTCTCTGCATGAAAGGTATATTGACATATAATAAAATTCATTGCCATTTTAACAAAAGTTACATCATTTCACTGAGTAACTTTCATGTGGCCCTTTTAGTCCCTACCCTGCTTCTAGTCACTGTATGAGAGGGCTGATCTATAGAAAGAATGTCAGTGAGCTCTGGCTCTAGATGGGTACAACAGTGAGGAGGCAAAAGGAAGTTAAGCCTCAGTTTCCCCATCAGAGAAGAAGGAGATCTTGAGTGCCCCCCAGTGCTAGAGAGGAGCTTGGTCATGTGATTCCCTGTTGTCACACCCATTCTGCTTGTCAGTAGAGCCCAGCTCAGTCCATCCATCCTTCCTTCCTCTTTCCCCACTGGCTCTTCCCTCCCTTCCTCCTTCCCTTCCTCCCCTCCCCACTGACTCCTCCCTCCCTCTCCCTCTCTCCCCCCTCTCCTCTCCTCACCTCTTCTTTTCTTTTAGAAGTTTCCTTTCTATTTGAGTCAGCCAGTTACTACGTAGCCCAGACTGGCCTGAAACTCTCAGGGATCTACTTGTCTCAGCCTCAGAGTGTTGGGATTACAGAGGTGGTTTTAGCCCTACTCTTCCTGGTCACATTAGCGTAGCTATAATCTTGGATTGAAGTCCCAAAGACCCTGTTCTCCAAGAGTTCTGTCCACAAAGAATTTTCTCTTTCTATTATTTATTTATTTATTTATTTATTTATTTATTTATTTATTTATTTATTTATTTAAAAGATTCTCAGGTAGCTCTGGCTGGCCTTAAACACACTATGTAGCCAAGAATGACCCGCAACTTCAGATCCACCTGCCTCTACATCCCCAGGGGTTGGGATTACAGATTATTTGTTACCGTATCTGGTTTATGTAGAAGTGTTTGAGCCCAGTGCCTTGTATATGCCAGGCAAACACTCTCCCAACTGAGCCACATCTAGCCCCACAGTACATTTTTCTAACCATTCTTACCTCAAGACTAGAAGGAACAAACCTAGCTGGGTGGTGGTGGCGCACACCTTTAGTTCCCAGCACTCGGGAGGTGGAGGCAGGCAGATCTCTGTGAGTTTGAGACCAGCCTGGTCTACAGTGTGAGTTTGAGTTCCAGGATGCCAGGGCTACACAAAGAAATTCTGTCTAGGAGTGTGTGTTGGGGGGGGGGGATCATTATATTTTTCTAGGCTGGGTGGTGGTTGTACATGCCTTTAATTGTAGCACTCAGAAGGAAGAGGCAGGTGGATCTCTGAGTTCCAGGCCAGCCTGGTCTATACAGTTGGTTCCAGGAGAGCCAGGGCTACACAGAGAAACCTTGTCTTGAGAAGAAAAAAAAAAAGAAAGAGAGAGAGAGAGAGAGAGAGAGAGAGAGAGAGAGAGAGAGAGGAAGAAAGAAAGAAAGAAAGAAAGAAAGAGAAAAAAGAACGAGTAAAATTCCGTTATTAGTAATTTCCAGTATTACAATATTCCTTATAATTTCCTCTGCACTGACCACATGGGAACCCTGCCTTTTATGTGTGGTTCTGGGATAGTACGAGCAACAGGGATTGGCTGAAAGGACAGAGCCAGCTGAAGGGGTCCCACCAGCCAAGTCTGGAGTAATTTGAGCAGCAAAGTAAGTAGAAATAGTAATGTAGTGTAACCTATCGACTCAAAAGGAATCCAAATCCCTAGGAATATAAATAAACAGATGGGGATATAGGATACCTCTATCTTATAGTTGAATGCCGGCTAATAAACAGAGAATGAAAAGTTCAAAGAAAAACAGGATTAGCAACTGTTAAGGCAATGATTGAGTGGTTCAAAACCCATCTGTAAGAGAGTGAAACAGGACTGTGTTTGGGTGGGAGCTCCACCTCAGCCCCTGGCACCCTGGCATCCACATACCCAAAGAGCCTGGAATGTTCTGGTGGAAGATCCACCTCAACTCCCCTCCCTTATCTCTTTCCCCAAACCTGCCCCTTCAAACCTTGCCAAACACAGCTCCTCCCCCAGAGAGGCTCAAGACCACCCCCACAGGGTATTTAAACTAAATCCCAGAGATCAGACATGTGGTTTTCTGGTTTCTTGTTCCTGTCCCCTCTCTGGGGGCCCAGAGAATCACCGGGGAACACTTTACCCATTAAACCAGGGCTTTTTCTAGTTCATTCTGATTTGGTTTCATTTGGATTGCTGCATCGGTGGAGAGGCTTATCGGGGTGCAAAAACTTATCAGACTGAACATTTGTCAAACAGGGCATCTGAAAAGTCTAGAATTATCTGTCTATGAAATACTATCTCATAACCAATGCAAAATACTATCATTTCACTTTACAGAGGAAAAACTTGGCAGGCACTGTCTTAACCAAATGAGAAAAAGTAACCTCATCACCATGGAGACAAATAAACACGGCAGGCCTGTGCAACATTATTTCTTTAGGATTGCTGCCCAAAAGATAAACTGAATCTAGTGATGAGGATTTTCCAACCTGAATTCTTCAAAGATGATAAGGTCACCAAAAATAGACAGGAATTGTTCCAGGTGACAGTCAAGCGCACGGCTGAAGACTCTTGATCAGAACATAGATTTGTGTAGTCCATTACTGCCATGGTTCACAACCAGTGGTTCTGGAGTTGAGTTTGTGGAGTAAATGTAGTGAATATCTACTGACTATGCAGGAGAAGCCTTTGCTAGGACACACTTGGAAATGTTCGTGTAATTGGAGAATGACAGAGGGAGAGAGAGGAGGGGGTGGAGAGAGAGAGAAGAAACCATGATGGGGCAATGTGGCTAATATTATGGGTGGCACTTAGGAAAACTCTGTATAATTCTTTTAACTATAACAATTTTGAATAATAAAAGTTGAAAACATTAAAATCTTTATATGTTTTCTGGCCATTCAAATATTAGTATCTTCATTGAATACTTTGCCTGAGCTATAGGAACTTCTGAATGACCATGCATGGGGGGGGGGGCGGCTTTTTAGATTAAGCAATGCCACCCTGGCTTTGGACTCAGCTTCCTTATCTGCAAATAGAAGATAACAATAGCCACCTCTTTTTTGGTTACTTTTCTTGTTACTGTGACCAACTGTCTTGATAAGAAGCACTGGAAGGTACTGGAGAGGTAGCTCAGAGGTCAAGAGCGCTTGCTGCCTAGGCAGTTATTGTTCTATTGCTGTGAAGAGACACCATGGCCCAGGCAACTTCTAAAAGAAAGCATTTAACTAGGGGCTTGCTTACAGTTACATGACCATCATGGCAGGGAGCATGGCAGCAGGCAGGCAGGCATGGTACTGGAGCAGCAGCTGAGAGCTCACATCTGATCCACAAGTTGCAGGCAGAGACTGGGCCTAGTATGGGCCTTTTAAACCTCAAAGCTCACTTTCAGTGATCACCTCCTTCGACAAGGCCTCACCTCCTAATTCTTCCCAAACAGTTCCACTAACTGGGGACCAAGCATTCAAACATATGAGCCTATAGAAGCCATTCTCATTCAAACCACCAGAGCGCTCTTATGGAGGACGCTAGTTCTGTTTCCAGTATCCACATGGTGGCTTAAAACCATCTGAAACTTTGGGGACCCAAAGCCCTCTTCTGACCTCTGTGGTTATCATATCCATGCAGGCAAAACACTCATGTACATAAAATAAATAACCTTTAAAAACAAAAAAAACCCACCAGGTTGTACACACTTTTCTCAGCACTTGGAAGGCAGAGGCATGTGGATCTCTGAGTTTGAAGCCAGCCTGGTCTAGAGTGAGTTCCAGGATAGCCAGGGCTACACAGAGAAACCTTGTTTCAAAACAAACAAACAAAACAAAACAAAATCCAAAAAGCAGTAATGTAAGAGCTGAGTGTACACCTTTAATCCCAGCATTTGGGAGGAAGAGGCAGGCCAGTTTGTGAGTTCAAAGTCAGCCTGTCTACACAGGGAGTTCCAGGCCAGTCATGGCTAAACAGTGGGACCCTGCCTTAAAAAAAATTATAAAAGCAATATACAGCAGAAAGGGTTCATTTTGGCTTACAGTTTGAGGCAATTACAGTCCACTGTGAAGGGCAAGATGTGAAGGTGATTCCATGGTGGCAAGAATGTGCAGCTAGGACTCCTCATATCTTGGTGGGACAGGTGTTCCAAATGCCCTGGGCTTTGCCTATGCTACTGGTGTGAGTAGGTGGCCAGGCTGTAAACCATTGCCTGCATATCAGTATGCATGGAGAAGACTGACTCAGCAGTGATGTTTGAAGTACAGCCAAGAATGAGGTACCTTCCTCTGTACCCTGCGTCTTGTTTGCAGTGACCTACAATTGAAGTTCGTTGTTGACAGTGACCTACGATTGAAGTTCGTATTATTCCAAACTCTGCCTTTTCCTTGATTTCATTTCCTCCTTTAGAAAAAGAGATTTATTGTGTTACTTATGTGCATGTGTGTATGTTATCTGTGTGCATATGTATGTATGTGCTCATGAAGGCTCCAAGGGACCCTCAGATCTGGAGCTAGAGATCCAGCTGTTGTGAGGTACCAGATTGTGGGTACTGGGAACTGAACTTGGGTCCTCTGCAAGAGCAGCAAACACTCTTACCAGCTGAGCCATCTCTCCAGCTTCTTCCCCTCTGTCTTAATCTCCCTTTCATTGCTCTGGAAACCAGAGGAAACTTACACCCACGCCTGGCTTTTGCACAGTTGAGTAGAGACATTAGAGTCTCAGTGAGCAGGACTGAGCCCTGTCAAAGTCTCAGGAATGCCAAAGAGCTTTGCATGGCTCTGTATTTGAATGGAAAATTATATGAGGGTGACTGACTTATCCTCCATAAAAACTGTTATTATTTCTTCACCAAGGGTGAAAAGAGGTTAGAATTTTTTTTCCTCTTTGTGTGTAGCCCTGGCTGTCCTGGTATTTCCTCTGTAGATCAGACTGGCCTTGAACTCAGGGGTATACCTACCTCTGTCTCCTCAGTGCTGAGATTAAAGGCATGTGCCACCACCACCTAGTGGCCTTAGAAGGAAGTTAGAATTGTAACCATTCTGGCCCCAGAAGGAAGTTAGGATTGTAACCATTCTGACCCCAGAAGGAGGTTAGGATTGTAACTATTCTGGCCCCAGAAGGAGGTTAGGATTGTAAGCATTCTGGCCATAGAAGGAGGTTAGGATTGTAACCATTCTGGCCCCAGAAGGAGGTTAGGATTGTAACCATTGTAGGAAGTTGATTTTATTCCTGACTGGAAACTAAGAAAGTAAAGCAAATGTATGTGGAATGCTGTCCCAAATTTGACAAACTAAATAACATAAGAATTGTCAAAGCAGCAAGACCCCATAAGAAAGCATAGCTGGGTACTGTTGCACACATCTGTTATCCAAGCATATAGGAGACAGTGGCAGGAACATCAGGAGATTAAGGCCAGCCTGGGCTACATGAGAGCCTGTCTCAAACAAAACAAAACAAAACAAAACAAAACAAAACAAAACAAAACAAAGCAAAGCAAAGCAAGCAAAACAAAACAAATATTAATACACAGAAAAGAGAAGACTGTAGTCACACTGTGAGATCAAAGAAACCAAATAGCAAAAGCCACCAACACTCCCTAGAATACTGGGACAGGTCTGAGAGCTCCAGGCTAGGGAGCTGGGAGAGAACAGACACAGACTGAAGACAGGCTCTTATGAAAAGAGAGGAGCAGGACACTCGGTTCCTATAAATCCACAGAAAGGGCGTCTAATTACAGTAGCCACGTGCTCTGTTCGCATCAACGGGCCTGCTTTTTGTTTTTCTTTAATTTATTTTTATTTAATTGCCTGGTTAGGCAGAAACTTGAATTCACCCATTACTATATTATGTTGGACACTTAATCTCTTCCTTTCTCCTACTTCCTCCCTTTCCAAGTTGTCCAGGCTACCCTTGGGTTCTGTCTTTCTGCTTCTGTCTATAAAATAGCTGGGATTGCAGATGTGTGCCACCACATCCAGTATGACAATTTCACTCCTTCATGGATCTCATTTTTAACAGAAATGCAGTCATTTGACACAGAAGAATGACTAACTTGGGGTCTGGGGACCCCAAGCTTGGCAGTAGATCCCTCATCTTCTATGTGCAAGGTCCTGGGTTCCATTGCAAAATTTTGAGAACATTAAACATAATGTTACAATATGGATCAGTGACTCCACTCTTGTTATCTCCTAAGGATACATGAAAGCCTGTGTCCCCCAAAGTTGTTCACTAATGTCCATATCAGCATCATTCCTCAGAGATAAAATTAGGAACAGCCCAAGTGTTTGTCAGCAAACTAAGGGGTTTTATCATTGATTATTAGAATCATTATGTTTTGTGCTGGGGACTGAGCACACAGGAGCTGCTCCAGAGAGCCATCACAGGCTCAAAGCCCTGCACCCCTGCAGCCCTGTATCCTTACATCCCTGCACCCCTGCACCCTTGCAGCCCTGAACTCCTGCATGAAACAACCCTGCAAAGCAGATGAGGAGCAAGATACAGATTTAAACTCCAACAATGATGAACTCAAAACCATGCCTGAGTGAAATTGCTCCCACATGAAGGAGCCTCAACTGTGTGCTTCCATTTACACACAACTTCCAGAAATGTGATCCTAAGTTAGGATTGGCATGGGAAGTGCCTGTCAGTGGCTGGGATTACAGGCATGAACCACCATATCTAGCTAGGTTTCCTTTGGAGGGGGCACTAATTTATTTCCAGGGAGGATCACACTATGTATCCCTGGCTATCATTAAACTCACTAGGCAAACCAGGCTAGCTTTGAATTCATGGTGATTCTCTTGCAACATAAGGGAACTCACAAAGACAGAAAATTCCAGTATCTAACAAAGTCCTAAACCACAGTCCTGCGGGGAGGGTAGGTGACTCTAAAGAGTGCCAGGGGAGGGGCAGAGGGAACAAGGCTGAGCTACCTCAGTGGGGGAGAGTGCAGAGGTGGCAGTATAGAGAGGATGGCTCTCCAGAGCAGCTCCTGCGTGCTCAGTCCCCAGCACAAAATATAATGATTCTAATAATCAATGATAATAACTGACTTTTTTTCTAAGCAAAGGAAGACTAAGGGTAAAGCTGGCATAGAGGTCTATCTGGGAACAGCAGTTAATCAAGATTTCAAATCAGAGCCAAACAACCCACTTGGACTGCATTTTCTGGATATTTTAAACCAAAGCCTGGCAGGGCCAAAATCACTTAAGCAAATTCCATGAATTCTCCCCCCCCCCTTTATAGACAGGAACAAAACCCACACAACTTCAATCTTCAGACTCATGAAGAGAGTTGTTTATACTGAGCAGTCCGATGACTGAGAAACACCCCTCCCCAACCCTCATCCCTGCAGATCACCCACACTCCCAAGAGTGTTTTCTGAATGGTGTTACAGAGGTGGCAAAGGTGTGCCCTTTGAAGAAGCCTGTAGGGTGAGGGCATGGTAGGATAGGATTTATCCCTATGGATTGTTTAAAAACTTGAGCCAGAACTGAAAAAAAAAAAAACGTAGATAAACTTTCTGCAAGAGAAGAAAAAAATGTGTTTGTAGACAATATTTTCCAAGATGACCCTAATAGTACAACTGTCTCTGGGTACTTGTGGAGCTCTAGTTCTGGACCTCTCTGCGGACACCAGGGTCTGCAGATACTCTGGTCCCTTCTACACCATGGCATAGTGCCTGCACAGAGCCTAAACATTCTTTGTAGACTTTAAACCAGCTCTAGAAGACTATAAAACCTACACAATGTAAAAACAGTTTAACGTGAGTGTTTATATGATTATACCATATTGTCTAGGCCCTAGACTCTAGGGAAAAATGAGAAGGTAAAGACCAGTATGCTGCTTTTTTTTTTTTCTATTTTCCACCTGAGATTAGTTAAATCCTAGAATGCTAAGCAAACCTGTCCGGAGGAATAATGGATCTTTTCTTCCCTAATCATGTTCCTCATTCCACAAGCTTTTGGCACCCCTCCCCAGGATGAGGCTAGATAAAATATAGAATGTGGTTGCAGTCGTTCAATTCACTTCCTCACATCTGGTATTGGCAGAGGACACAGGAACGTGCTATAGAAGGAACTGAGATTCCCTCGATGCAATGGAGGTATCATAAGGGAAGCATGTGGGGGCTGCTTCTGGGGGAGGAGAAAGTAATGGAGAGGTGACATTTCAGCTGAATCTCAAGGGCAGCTGAGTGGAATGAAGAACAAGGTCAAGAACATTCCATAACCAAGGGAGAGAAGGTACAAGGGTATGCAGAACATTTGTTTTTGATAGCAATAACCTAATGTGACCTAAGCTCTTAGGACAAACTTTTAAACCAGCCCCAGAGTGCTACTTCCTGGAGAAAAGAGAGACCATGCAGACACAGGTGACATGGAGAAAACAATACACCTGAGAAACCCCTGTGGCCACATTCCCCCATCCTAATCACAAACTTGACCTGATGCCTTCAAAAAACAAACACTCGGAGGCTTTGTTTTGTGTTGTTTTTCTTAATCTTATAATGAAAAGTTTTAGAATAATAATATGAAACCCTCTAGAGTCAACAGTAAGAAATTCTTGTTTGCTGGGTGCAAGAGTTCTTCTTCCCCCACATCTTTACCAGCATCTGCTTTCTTGATGATAGTCACTCTGACTAGGGTGGGGTGAAATAGCCATGTAGTTTTTGAGGAGACCAGCTCCCTCTTTTTCTCCCAGGGTATTCTTGGGTATTTCACAGAAGCTGCACCATCTCGCGAGGTGGCATCTGTGAGTTCAAGGCCAGCCTGGTCTACAGAGCAAGTTCCAGGACAGTCAGGACTGTCCTATAGAGAAAACTTGTCTTGGAAAACAAACAAACAAACAAACAAAAATCAGCATGGAATATATGAAAGGAATCTAGGTCAGCATATACCAGAGATGTACACATATCTGTTTATTGCTGTGTAATTCACAAGGACATACAAAACCAGCCTAGATGTCTATCAACAGATTAATGACTGATAATGTGCTATTATACACAATGGAGTTTTATTTAGCTTTAAAGAAGAATAAAATTGTGTTATTTATAGACAAATGGATGGAACTAGAGATTATTATGCCAAGTGACGTCACAGTCTGAAAGACAAGTATTACATATTTTCTCTTATGTGGGGAATGAATATATATATGTATATATACATACACATATATACATATACATGTATATGTATCCCAAATATGTAAGGCATGAAGGTATAAGGGGACTCTTCAGGGAGGGAGAGGGATTGATGGTGTGCTGGGTTAGTTCTTGTTAACTGGACACAAACTCAAGTCACTTTGCTTCAGAGAGGGAACATCAATTGAGAAAATGTCTCTATCAGATTGACCCAAAGACAAGTCTATGGGGCATTTTCTTTTTCTTTTCTTTTTTTTTCTTTTTTGGGGGGGAGGGGGTTTCGAGACAGGGTTTCTCTGTGTAGCTTTGCGCCTTTCCTGGAACTCACTCTGTAGCCCAGGCTGGGGCATTTTCTTGATTGATGATTAACACCTGATGTGGGAGGGTCTAGCCCAGTATGGGCAGTGCTGTCCCTGGGCAGGCGGTCATGGATTAAATGAGAAAGCTGGCTGACAAGCCGTGGAGAATACCCAGTGGGCAGTGTTCCTCTTGGTTCTCTGCTTTGGTTCCTGCCTTCAGTTTCCTGCCTTGATGATGGATTGAAGTCTGTAAGCCAAATAAAGCCATTTCCTTCCCCAGGTTGGTTCTGGTCAGTGTTTGTACCACAGCAACAGAAGGCAAAGGAGGACAGATGGGAAGGGGGAGGATAGAACAAGACTGGGGAATTGGGTAAAGGAGCCAAGTACAAGAAGTCCATGTGCGAAGGCGACATTGGGAAAATCATTGTTCTGTACAATCATTGTTTAAAAATCTGTTTGGGCTGTGTGGTGATACATGCTTTTGATCCGCGCACTCAGGAGGCTGGGGCAGGTGGATAGCTGTGAGTTCAGGCCAGCCTGGTATACACAGCTCTCGATCAGCCAGGGTTGCACAGTGAGACCCTGTCCCAAAAGCAAACAACAACAAAACAATAAAAATCAAGATCTGTGTTTGTCGAAGCAACAGAAAGCTGACTAACACGGGGACCTTGGCATACTTTTTTTTCTTTTTCCTTGTGCCTCTAACAAAGATTAGTCTTCAAAGCTCTTCTCTTATTTACTCATAGTTTAACATCAATTTGAAATAAGCTCTGGTTCAAAATACTATTTTGTAGCAAATGAAGTAGAAACCGTTGGTCAGTTTTGATGATGTTAATGCTAAGGGACATATGACCACCATGAAACTAACCCACCATGAAACCTGATCAGAAGTGGAGCCATTCAGCTCAGATGATCAGTAGCCCAGGGGAAAACAGCAGGTGAAAATCACTCACGATGATGTACTAAAAGTTAAACGTCATCTCGTGCACTGGATTAGAGAGGAGTGGATAGGAGTCAGTTGGATGGGAGAAAGGCAAAGAAGATGTGAGGCTAGGATGTTAGACCTGAGGAAAACACAATCCCACAGCTGGCTGTCTCTCCCAGAAGTTGGGGTTTCCGAGAGCAGCCCCTCACTGGCTTTCGAGGTCCCTTTTGTGACGAAGGGCTAGGGTTGATAGAAAACAGCTGTAGAGATAATTGGCTGTTAGCGACTGGACAGAAGAGTGGGGGACTCGGGGCTCAAGGCTGCCTGTGGGGTAGATAAGTGCAAGAACACGTCATGTGGAAAGGGACTCACCTACATGCCTGGGAAGACACATTTTCATAAGGCAAAAGGGCAGTCATATCTCACAGGTTCAGTTTAGCAAGTCAAAGGGGTGGCCATACATCATGGGGTCACAAGTTCAGTTGAGGTTGAAAAACACGATTTGCAGGGTACATTAGGCTTAGGACACAGAAACTTATTCTTATAGGGAAACTTAGTAACAATAAATAACAATGGGACTCTTGTTTTGTTTCCAGGGACTTCTGCTTTACAATGGTTACCTAAGTTGACTGAGTAATGTCCCAAAGCCTGATGTGAACTCCCTGTCTGCTAACCAGGTCTCTCAGTCTACCTGAGGAGACACAAGAAGTTCTCAAGGGCTGTATGCACAGGTAGCCATGTTTTTGCTTCCTCCTTTTAAACCACAGGACAGTGCCACGTGGGTTATAGTAGATGCTCCACTTGGGACAGAGGTTTAGGCAGCTGTATGCAAGGAGGTTAATGTCAATCTCACTGCATTTCTGCTACAGGATCAAAAGCAGGTCCCCCTGAGTGCAAATGACACTCAGAGATGGCTGAGTACGGAATCGGACATATACTAGAGGGAAGTGAAGAAAGTCTGAGTCACAGCTTAGTACATTCCACAGCAAGTAGGAACTCTGGAATTCAAAGAAAATAGGCAAAGCCGAACAAGCAGAGATAGTCAAGCCAATCATCCCTTCATGGCATGGAGGACTGGTGTGTGGACAACATGAGCCATCCATGACAGACCTCACCCACTGGCCACATGGAGAAGTGATATTTTTGATTAGCACACTTATTTGTGTTACTAACACACTTATGACATTATTTGTATCAACTTCACCAGTGTCCTTTTGCTTGTTTTAGTGTGGTTCCTATGAACTTTGAAAGTAGACATGTGGTCAGCATTACATTTTCTTGGACAATGTTGTTTTGGTTTTCCATGAAAGTAAGAGTCTAGAATCTGTTATCCTAGATTCTTCTTCCAAAATTGGGGTTGGTTCCTGTGAGATGAAGTGCTAAACGGTCTTATTAATAAAAACCTGGAGCCAGATATTGAGGTTAAAACCAAGAGATCAGAAAAGCAGAAAGAAGCCAGCCATGTTCTCACTACTTGGAGATCCTCAGCCAAAGAGAGCTACTTCCTGTATACCCACACTTACATGCTTTTCTGTTCTGCCAACTCATTTCCTCTCTCTGCCCAGCTACATCACTTCCTCTTCCTGCCCAGCTCTGTCACTTCCTGTCTGTCTGTACAGACCTCCAGACCTTTACGGTGAGTGCTGGGATTAAAGGAACGTACCACCACACCTGGCTCTGTTCCCAGTGTGGCCTTGAACTCATAGAGATCCAGAAAGATCTCTGCCTTCCAAGTGATAGGATTAAAGGCGTGTGCTACCATTGCCTGACCTCTATGTTTACTATAGTGGCTGGCTTTTTCCTCTGATCCTCAGATAAACTTTATTGGGGTACACAGATAAAATATCACCACAGGTTCCATTTTTCTTTCATTAGGGAATCATAATTTATTCTAATCTTAATAAAAAAATTGTGTTTCTATGCACACATGTTTGTGGTGTGTGCACTTGTGTACGTGTGCATATGGAGACCAGAAGTCAATGTTGTCTTCTCCAATTGCTAGTTGAACCTTATTTTTTTTGAGACAGGGTCTCTCCTTGAATCTTGAGTTCCTGCTTTGGCTAGGCTAGCTAACCAGCCAGCAAGCAACAAGGACCCTATCTCTACTCCCTAGCAATGAGATGATGGATGTGAACAGCCATGCCTAGCATTTTTATGTGGCTGCCAGGGACCAAGCTGAGGTGCTCATGCTTGCATGGTAAGCACATTACAAGCTGAGCCATACCCTACCCCAAATTTTTATTTTTGAACTGGAGTTTCATATAGACCTTGAACTTGCTGTATAGCTAAGGCTGGCCTTGAACTCCTGATCTTCTAGCCTCCTCCTCCCAAGACAACAGATCTTTTAATTAAGGTTCGTCAAGCATTTTTCAAATTGCATATTCTTTTTGTCAACCCTGGTCCAAGAGCGTCCAATCTTTTGACATTACTGTGGGAGCCCAAATTACTCAGGGTCAGAGAATCTGAGCTTGCTTTACCCAGCAGGGTTGCATAAGGAGATGATTTGGTCATGGGCATGTTTACCAGGTATTTGGAAGAGTCTACACTTGGCTGTATGGTGTGCTTTGATCTTGCAAGGAAGAGGTCTTTTGTATAGAAAGCCCTTTTGAATAAATACCCAGGGTGGCTAGGTATTGATCCAGGGCCCTCCCAAAGCTATCCTTTATCTCTTTCTATCTTTCTATCTAATATTTCTCATTCCTCTCTCCTCCACCTAAGAACCCTTCCAAAAGACTCCCACACATCATGGCATGACCTTGTCATCTACAAATGTGTTGGGCCACACTCGTAGCTATTCCAGGACACTGCATTTGGACTCACTTGCCTTGGTCCTTTCTAGTTGTGAGATCTTTTCCTCTGTCCCTTTGCCATCATTGAGAATCTTCATTATAAATCTCCAATCACTGTGACCAACATAATAATTTATCCTCTTGCCCAAAGCTCCACACATCACTAGAAGAACTCTTGCCATAAAAATGCCATTGTTTTACACATTGGCAGAATAACAGCTGAACAAGACAGACACTTACATCTCTAGCTCACTTCCACCATCAGACCCAGGCCTGTCTTAAGTAGGAAAAGAGTCAGCAGGACCAGACACTGTTCCACAGCAAGGAGGGAACCTCCACCCACTTAACCCAGTAGCTATTCAGAGCTCCATGCATCAGCACCTTTGGTTTCCCTTGCTTTGCTGATACCACTGCCCACCAGGTTACAAACAGAAGAAGTCCCGGTCCAATGCATGAATCATGCAGAGAAGCAGGGTGTTGCCGATAGTTTCTGTTCAATAAACAGGTAACAGTTGTGGACTCTTGGGTCGGGATGGGAAGAGACTCTGGGCCATACGTGTGTCCAACATGGGGTGTTCCTCCACAACACTCGCCAACCTCTGCCTCCCTGGCTTTGCTTAGTGTCTGTCACACAGCTGCCCACTGTGTTCCTAGCACCTCAGCCTTCACCATCTCCTGTCTACTGACCCCAGAGTCTTGTTCTGTCTTTAGTGACAAGGCTTTTCATGAAGACACTTCAGGTCTTTTTCAGGATCAATATCTTTTTGTTTATCTTGGTCCTTCCTAAGAAAAACAGAAGTGGAGTGTTTGGTGTTTTAACCCATAGCTGCTCTCCTGGGAACAATGCTGTAGAGTCTGGTGGCAGGCCTGAGTCCGTGTCACAGTGTAAGTAGCATGGGAGGAAGAAGTGGGGATTTCACCTTTCCTGTTTTGGTCACTGCTAGTAGGGAGGGCTGGGTACAAGAGTACATCTCTGTAATCTCAGTACTGAGGACATCGAGGCATGAAGACTGCTTAGAGTTTGAGGCTAGCCTGAACCAAAAATAAATAAATAAATAAGAGACCAAACTTTAATAGCTGGGCAGTGGTGGCACACACTTTTAATCCTAGCACTCAGGAGGCAGAGGCAGGCAGATATCTGTGAGTTCGAGGCCAGCCTGGTCTACAGAGTAAGTTCCAGGACAGGCTCCAAAGCTACACAGACAAATCCTGTCTCAAGAGAGAGAGAGAGAGAGAGAGAGAGAGAGAGAGAGAGAGAGAGAGAGAGAGAAGAAAAAGAGTTTGAGGCTAGCCTGGACTACATGCAAAGCCCTGTTTCAACAAACCACAGAGAGGGAAGGAGAGAAGAGAAAGGAGAGAGAAAGAGAGAGCGGGAGAGGAGGGGGGTATACTTAGGGATTCCCACCTGTTTTTGAGGCCTGCTTCTTTTAACTCAGTACATCACCCTCTTCCTGTTCTGAGAAAATCAGACTTTGAACACTTCCTATATCTAGGAAGCTTTGTGTGCAAAGATCTAAAACAAGTCTTCATATCCCAGTCGTAGAGCTCTGCTCATCCTTCCAACCCCAGAGGGGCAGCCTTCAGCAGCTCTCTTAAGCTCCATGTGATGGTAACGTTCGTAGTATGTGTTAAGTTTCCAAACTAAAGAAACTTTCATCAGACAGAACTTTGATGACAGCTGCATTTTTCCCCCTTGAGACATGTGTAGTGGGTAGCCATTCCAGCTTTGGTCTGGAAGTTCGAACCCCCATTGAGGCTTCGGTAACTATCACATCTACAAGGCGGGGCCAAGGGAGGGCCCTGAAGACCCGAGATCAGGACACGCAGCTCTTGTTTCCTGGACCGGACGATAAAGGTAGATCAAGGGGAGTTCTCCAGAGAACACCGCCGGACTGCGCTGCGTCTTTTCCAGAACCCGCCACCTACCTATCCCTTCATTTCTAAGTTACCCACTAAATAAATCTTCCTTTTAACTATGTGGAGTGGCCTTAATCATTTCACCAATATCTGGTGCTCACGTGGGGCAAATTCCAAAGGCCTGGGTGGCTCCCGCCCTCAGCTTCCTCCCCAGCTGGCGGGCGCTTGAAGCTGCAGGTTACTGCATACAGAGTTCTGTAAAACCAGGAAAAACCTACACGGGTCCATTCCTGAAAAGGAGCCAATCCCATCGCAGTTCCAAGGCGAGTTTAACCTTAGACCAGCGAAATCACTGTGAGTGGGGCGTTCCCCCTCCTCCCTGAGTGCCGGCACCCCGCCCTAGCCTGAGGCTTCTGCAGTTTCACCTAGTTAAAATGGACAGGGCACTGTCCCCTGTCCCCAGCGGGGGTTTGGAGCCGTGCCTGCTGGCAGACCTATTGTCTGTAGAGGCTGAGAGGGGCTTAGAGCTGCCTGGAAGTCTCCAAGCCCTGAAGCTCCAGGGGATCACTGGAAAAACTGCCGGCTGCCTGTGCTCACTCTGCTGCCAGCCAAGGCATCCAACAGGACCTGCTTTAGCGCTACACCAATGCCTCCTTCTGGCTGAAAAGTCCTACTACACCCCCAGAACCACGGAAAGGTGAGATAGGCCAAGCAGTGTCTTATTTCAAGTAAAAGTACTTGATAATTTTATACCTTAAAACTGACTAACAAATTTTGAGTAATTCTTGTAATATGGCCGACAACATTACCTCACAAGAATTTAAAAACTTTTTTGTCTGTATGATGAATGACATTCTCCTGGAAATATACGACCTTCCTCAGGCATATTTGGCCTGTACCATTTTGGCATTCATCGTAATAATTCACACAGTGTTCAAACACTGGTTTAATAATAAGAACAAAGATGAGTCATTATTGGGACTGATACAGGCTTTAAAAGATAGCAATAAAGGCTTACAGAAAAAGATTCTCTTTCTGGAATCTGCTTTCAAAGATAGCAATGAAGGCTTACAGAAAAAGATTCTTTCTGGAATCTGCTTTAAAAGATAACAATAAAGGCTTACAGAAAAAGAACTTGCTAAGGAAAGATGGTAAGAAACAAGCCAAGCTAAGGCCAGGCATTTAAAACTAAGAATAAGCCTCTGTGAGTGATTTATTTGGGAGCTGGGTGGCAGGTCCCCCAAAAGAGTAAAAACCCCCAACAACAAAAGGTGGAATCTGGTTGTTTATAACTACATGGATGAGTCAGGAAAATATTATACAACCTGAACAAAGCCAGACACTGACAGACAAAAATACTGTATGATTTCACAGACATGTGGACCCTAAAAGAAAAATAAAAAGGAATTGATCGAGCAGAATAGTTGCTGTAGAGAGGGAATAGAGAGTTGAAGATCAAAGTGTTCAAACTCCCAGACAGAGAGAGGAATAGGTTAGAGAAGACCGCATAGCAGGGTGATTGCCAACTGTGCATCAACCAAGACAGCAATTTTCAAGGGTCGCCCCCCAGAAATGATAGGCAAGCAAGGTATGCTAAGGAGCTTGTCACTCAGCCCATGATGTTTTCTCATAGCAAAACACATTGTACTCATCAATGTATAACATCACGATTTGCCAATGAAACTAGTAATTAAAAGTAACCAACAAATAAATATTCCACACTCAAAAAACTAACATTTGAAACTGCCAAGAAGTTTGTTATTATCAGTCACTTTTTACTGCCAGGCATGGTGGTGCACGCGTTTGATCCTAGCACTCAGGGACCAGAGGCTGACAGATCTCTGAGTTCAAGGCCAGCCAGCCTGTTCTACAGATTGAGTTCCAGGACAGCCAGAGCTGCACAAAGAAACCCTGTCTCAAAACTCCCCACCTAAAAAAACAAAACAAAAAAAACCAAAAAACAAAACAAAAACAAAAAAACCAAAAAACTGTTTTTTGTTTTGTTTTTTGTTTGTTTGTCTTTACCATCTTTTGAGAAGCTTATTCAGCATTGATCACATCAAATATATTAACGAAAATGAAGACAGGTACAGTGGCTCATCGCTATAATCACCCAGATACTCAGGAAGTTATAGCAGCTCAGGAGTTCCAGACCAGCTTGGGCTGGACACAGTGAAACCAAGTCTCTTAATAATAATAATAATAATAATAATAATAATAATAATAATAATAATAACAACAACAACAACACTATTGATAGGAAGATGAGAATGGAAGAGAGAAACAGAATATACGTACCGGGAATCCTATTGAGTGTCACCCAGAAATGCTCATCAGGACTGTAGGTGTCCTTGGACCAGGAGATTAAGTCCAATGAACGCTGGTCTTTGAGGACAAAGTTAGCAAACTCACGGGTGAGGGCCACATAGGCAGTACCGAAGTAAATGGTCATATTGTGAGGAGGGGGAGCTTTTAATCTTGCTGTATTGTGCACATAGGGATTTCTATGATTTAACAGTTCCTGGTGGACGTACTTGGTCCTTCCAATTGCGTGAGCTGGAGGCAGCACCCCTGGGGTGAGATTCTTCCCAATGAACCCTTTCAGATACTGAACTATTTCCTTGTTGGTTTTCAGGGGAAAGTCCTGCCCACAGGTGTTGAGAACATACTTCCATGGGACCTTGGAGGCCACCAGATCTTTCATGCAGTTCAGATCAGCCTGGAGCCGGGAGAAGCCACCGTAGACCACGGGTTCCATCTTAGAGGCCAGGAAGGCATTGGGGAAACAGCTTAGTAACTGCTGGACAGCATCTTTGAAGGTTTCCGGCGCCTTCCTATCCACATGCACACAGTAGATGTTCTGGGGCATGTAAATCGCCCTGAAGAGTCTCTCAAAAGTGTCAAAATCTTTGTGGATGGTCAGTGTGAAAGCCAAAGGGAAGCCAGCTTCTTCTTCAGAGAGAGTTTCTGTTATGTAGTGATTTTGAACCCTGTACTCGGAACAGGTGAAGTTTTCCAGGGTTATTTTCCTTGGGCTGTCTGCTGTGTAAAAACTCTCCCCACTGAACATCTGAAAACAGACTCCTGCTAAGACTGAAACATTGGCAATTGCTCTTGGGAAATGATTGTTCACCCACAATTTGCCATTGTAAATAAATACAAACGTCAAGGCAGCAATAAGAGACAGACTAAAAAGACAGTAGTTCCAGGAGCCCATTTTCCAAAACCAGGAAACGATGTCTTTAGAGATGGGATTAGGAGCGAAGCTTCTTTTAACTTACATTTTCTCCAAGTCCGGACATCATTCCACCTGGATGCGGTTCTGATGAGCCTTGAGAAGCTTCTTGGTCCTTTCTCCTCTCCCTTCCCTCTTCCTAGCTTGCTTATATTTTCATTTTTAATTGACAGACTTCCGTAGCAGCTCCATTGCCCAGCCTCCAACCAACTTACAACCAATTACTACACAAAATTGCCCCACCCCAGGGAGGATCCCAGGGCCAGTGACCTTACCTGTCCCCACAGGAAAATCACTATCAGTGATCTTTGGGCGATGCATTGCTCTGAAACTCTGAGCCAAGCCTCTTCTCTCAGTGAAAAGCTGGTGGTAACTGCCTGCTCTCTCGGCTTCCTGTTAATCATTGCATTCAAATGACTGCGTTTGTTTGCTTAACCAGCTTGGCCCAGCTAAATGCTTGAGTTTGGAGCATGTGAACACTGCCTGGAGAGACTCTGTCAATTAAAAAAAAAAAAAAAAAGTCATGCCCGGCAATAAATTGCATAACCCTGCCGTTTTTCACCCATACTCCACGCCCCTTTCCTCACTGGCTGGGCTTGCTCTAAAGCAAGGTGGATGACTGACTGACTGCGGAGCCAAATTCTTTCCTGAGCTTAATTTTCTGTGCTGCTAGGGAAGGTCCTTAAAAAGGCATACGAACTCCTACTCAGACCTCACCATCTAACTCACACGAAGCAACTGGGACAATCTGAATAAAGGCTAATTGTTCAAAACAAACAAACAAACAAACAAACAAACAAACGAATGAACACCGAAGAACCAACAGTTTCCCATCACCCCCAAATTCCCTGGAAGCAAAAGTTACTGAATGTCAAATTTGTTCTGTGTTCCCCCACACAGGTTACAGGTGCAGTGCTCTGATGCCCAGAGAAGAGAGGAGCCAAGTCAGTTTTAAATAGTACAAGCGTAGAGACTTTCCGATTCGGAAGCTTTGGTTATTTATTTACTGCCCAGGCTGACCTCTAATGACTGACCTCAACTGATTTTCCCTCCTTGGACTCTTCAGTTTTATGGGGAAACTGAGGCTCCCTTTTGAAGTTCTTAGTCTCATTCATACAAGAATTTAGAAATGGACTCAGAGACCGGTGGGTGGTGGCACATGCTTTTAATCCCAGCACTTGGGATGCAGAAGCAGGTGGATGTCTGTGAGTTTGATGTCAGCCTGGTCGACAGAGCAAGTAGTTCCAGTACAGCTGGGGTTACAAAGAGAAATTCTGTCTCAAAACAAAACCAAACCAAACCAATAAAACAAAATGAAAAGGCTCAGAAAGAAACGCCAGGACTACTTCATTGTGTTTAAGAGAAGAACACAGTGTAGGGTAGGTGAAAATCCCAGCAGCTGCCAGGAGGAGGGAACAGTGGGGGGCATCTCACCTTTTAAGTTAGGTGCAGGGTGGACATAAACAGATAAGGACAATGCATGCCGGAGAATGGATGTGGGCTAGGGAGCTGAGGAAAGAATCCTGACAGGCAGCTTATGAGCCTTTAGAACCCCCTCCCTCTCTGGGTTATAGTCTGAGGGCTTTGTTTCTACACAAACTCTATTTGTAAGATGAAGCTGGGGTAAGAAAGGGCTTCCGGTCTTCCTCCTCAAACTAACTTATTTCCCATGTTAATCTCAATGGAGCTGGGACTCCAAGTGTGTGTCACTATATCCAGTTCAGATTTGTAAACAGTTTAAAAGGTGTGTCTTTGTGTATAGTGAATAAGAATGGTTTTTATCACTATAGGTCAAACATAAGAATAAACTTCAGATAATGTATAAAAGAATTCTTTACCAAATGA
>CABHPH010141397.1:0-49557 GCA_902168325.1 Peromyscus nudipes | reverse complement strand
GTCAGACTTAATCAGTTTGTTTTGGTGGTCAGTACAAAGGGTCTCCACCGACTTGACACGCACAACTGGCAGCAAGCACACACAGATGGGCTTGGCACTTGTCCAAGGCTTTGGCAGCTTTGAGATTCCACATGGTGGGCCATTGCAAATGAGGGTGGCTTTTGGTACCTCTTGTTGTGAAGCGGTATGAATGTCCATTACAACTCCAGCAGCCATGCCTTGTTTGGCCATGGCAGTGGGTTATGGGTGAAAGCCAATCTTGAATACACTTGAGCCTCTGCTACTCCATGACGTGGCAGCAATGGGAAAAGACTGGTTTTTGGTTTCTTGAGACAGGGTCTTATGTAGCCCAGGCTGGTTTCAACTAAGCCAGAGGTGTCCATGAGTTCCTGACCCTCCTACCTTGCCTCCAGGAGTGCTGACATTATAGGTGTGCACTGCCATATCTGGCTTTGTCCTTGTACATAAATCACTGTCTGCTTTAGAAGTCTCCTTTGGCGCTTCTGGGAAGGAGGGGCCCAGAAGAGAGAGACTGCTGCACACTAATGATAGATGAGAGCAAGGAATGACCTATACTTCAGAGGTGAATCTGTGGACTGGGGAACTGGTGTAAGTAGGAATGTGGAGCTGAGGTATCCAGCTGGAGTTTGATGTCACTTATTAATAGAAAGCAGGCAGAACAGATTCTAACTTCCTAAGATTTCCTTCTAGGTCTTAGGAATGTAGCTCAGTGGTAGAGCATTTGCCCAGCAAGGCTCTGGGTTGTAACCCCTAGTACTAATTTAAAAAATTATTTAAGATATCATCCAAGGGCTGGGCATAGTGGCAGATGCCTTTAATCCTAGCACCCAGGAGTTAGAGGCCGGTGGATATCTGTGAGTTCAATGGCGGCCTGGTCTACATAGTGAGTTCTAGGACAGCCAGGGCTATGTAGAGAGACCCTGTCTCTAAATTAATTAATTAATAATAAAAAAGGAAGGCAGACTGCTTCTTCCTGATCCTCAGAGCACGTTTTCTCAGACATTTCGAAGTTCATTCAACTCCTCTACTAACCTTTTTTCTCTCTTGGGTCTTAGAGACAGTTGTTCCAGACAAGCAATTATTGATCTTAGGCAATTAGGGTAGGAGGTAACTGTGTTTATTTCACTCTCTGGTGTCTCCTGGGGCAGAGACTGAGGTGAAGGTCATGTGTTTTCACCTCATTTGTATGAATGAATGAATTGGAACAGTGGCCTCCCCGCTGTGATAACACTTAATGGAGCTTTCCTCTCGCCAACACCAAATACGTAGAAAAGCATGTGAAATAAAAAATTCTCTCGAGCATTTCCTCACTCTTAGCCAGTTTCCCACAAATAGTTATTCTTTTTTTTTTTTTTTTTTTGGCCAGGTCAAGGAATCCTGAGCTTACTTTTGCTTTGAGCTATATGTAGCAAAGCACCTTTCTCACGGGTGCCACCTCCCTGTCTCAGGGTGACCTGATTCTGGTTCCAGATCTGTATAGCTCGGTAGGTAGGAGGAGGCTTCTCCTGGTGTCAGGACTGTCCCATCTCTGCTCAGTTGTTCTCGAAAGTACCTGAAGTTCAGAATGTCTTGTCTGTCACTCATCAGTGCAGTGGGACAGCCTTGTTCCAGGAATTCTGCTCTTTGTCTTTTACATCCAACTTCCCCCTTGTTCTGCCTTCTTCCTACTTCTGTACTGTCCACCATAACCTTGTAGTTTCTTGGTCTGAAGAATGGAATGGTCAGAGTTCTTCTTTTCTGCTTTCTCATCTTTTTTAAGATTAACATACAAAGTAACGGTGGTTTCATCGTGACATTTCATGTATGTGTCTTTATAATTCTCATTTGTTCCTCTCCCCATAGCCTATCTCTCCGCCAGCTTGTTCCCCTTCTTCCTCAGTTTGTACCCCTTATGCTTTTTTTTTCAAAGCGTGCATTCCTTTACTGTATTTTCCACTTCCCTTAACTCTTTTCTTTCCCCATCAGACTCCTCTTCTAATTCCATCTCACGCATGTCTTCTAGCCTTTTCTTTTCCCAAGGTGACTCTTTTGTGTTTCAAGTAAATAAACTCCTTGAGGGGACGGTGAGATTGCAGTCGGTAAATAGACTACTTTAGTGAGTGAAAGAGCGAATCGATCATCTGTGTATGTGTCCCTGGAGCTAGGCTGGGAAAGTACGTGTAAACTTCCTCGGATTGGGTAGAGTGAGGGGTTCCTCTTATTGTGAAACACTGTTGAGAAGATTTCTGTTATTTTTAGTAAAGAGTTGATTCCACATTCATAAGAGTAACCATGAGTATTATTGTTTTATAAACCATAATCATATGAGACATGTGCTTTGAACCATTATATTCAACTGATTCTAGGTCACTTTGAAGCCTGTATTGAAACCTCTCACCTTGGGATAAAGGTACCTAGTTGTCTTAAAATATCTGAAAGGGAATAGCTGTTGGTTTGTTTGTTTGTTTTTCCAAATAGAAAAATCAATGCCTTTCCTATAACACAAACAAAGCATGTTAAGTGTGTGTTTTTTGGGTTTTTTTTGTTTTTTTTTTCCGAGACAGGGTTTCTCTGTGTAGTCCTGGCTATCCTGGGACTTACTCTGTAGACCAGGCTGGCCTTGAACTCAGAGATCCACCTGCTTCTGCCTCCCAAGTACTGAGATTAAAGGCATGCACCACTATCACCTGGCTATGTTCATTTTAAAGTTTTTAAGGAAAACCAACAAATTACGTCTGATGGCATAAGCCATATCTCTTAAATTTTCACTTAACAAGGTATTATTGTAAGTATCTTTTCACATCATCACAGATTCTTTCATAAATGCTAATGACTCCGTAATAGTCAGTTTTGTGTGGGGAGTAGACTCATTATTAATAAAAGGAATGTCCTCTCAGCTGGATGTGATGGCTTTGTTTGTTACCCCAGCACTTGGAGGACTTAGGCACAAGGATTGCTACAAGGTTGATGCCATCCTAGACTACAAAGTGAAACCAAAAAACAAAGCATCAATAATATGTTTTATTTAGAAAAAAAGAAGCATGACTTCAATAGAGGTATTACAGAGTGGTGAGCTATTGTGATATCCAGAGGGCTAGGTTTCACAGCTCTGAATATCATGAACAGTAATTGCAGGTTTAATAACTCGGTGCATTAGACATGGATGTTAATAGATGTTATCTATCTGTAAATCTTTGGGCTGAGGTTTTGTAAAAATCTTTCTGGATCTGAAAAAGTCTAAGAAACATGTCTGTGACATTGCAGGTTGCTAAAGGTAGGTGATTTTTGACTTCCGTGGTTTCCTTTCGTGGGAACTAAGCCAAGTGCTTTCATTCTGTCTGAGTTTGCACAGTACCTTGTATATCAGGAAGCACTTGGCAGGTAACTGGGCACTTAAGAGTTTCATGTTGATATGGACTTGTTGAGTGAAATCTTGATTGATGAGGCTGGGTTATTCTACACCTTTGTTTCTTTTCACAGGCAGTGTTTTCCTCAGTGCTATTTTTCTTGCCTTAGCAACATACCAGTCTCTGTACCCAATCACCTTGTTTGCCCCAGGACTTCTCTATCTCCTCCAGGTAAGCACTTGCTGGTGCCAGTGCCCAAGTGATACCTAGGACATGGCCTGGTCCTTTCTCGGGGTTAGGGGGAGAAACAGCAAGGGGCACTGCCCGTCTTTGGATCTAGGGAGCTAGCTCAGTAGTTGGTGTCTGCCTGGCACACTGAGGCCCTGGTTCAGTCTCTAGTGCTACACACAAGACAAAGCAGCCTTAAAAACGTTGCTGGGGCCGGGTGGTGGTGGTGGCGCACACCTTTAATCCCAGCACTCGGGAGGCAGAGGCAGGCGGATCTCTGTGAGTTCGAGGCCAGCCTGGGCTACCAAGTGAGTTCCAGGAAAGGTGCAAAGCTACACAGAGAACCCTGTCTCGAAAAACCAAAAAAAACCAAACCAAAACAAAACAAAACAAAAAAAACCCGTTGCTGAGATTGGGTCTTCCTGCTTCTACCTGAAAAGCAGACTAATGTGAAACAGAGACTGAATAGCTACTAAGTTTTGACTGTGTCTGTCATTGCAAGTATGTAGGAGCAGTTCACTTCATACAAACTATGTCTGTAGTTGGGATCCACTGAACACTGGGCACTTCTTTGTTTCACCTCATGTACATAGACCTCTTTGAGCTCATTTACAGTTTTTTTTTTCTTAATAATTGCACTTGCCTTGTAAGGTTCTTACAATGATTATATAAAATGGCAATTTTTTAAAAATAAAGATTTATTTATTTCTATATGCATTAGCATTTTGCCTGTATATATGTTTGTGTGTGGGTACCAGATTCCCTGGAACTGGAGTTACAGACAGTTGTAAATTGCCTTGTGGGCACTGGGAATTGAATCTGGTCCTCTGGAAAAGCAGCCAGTGCTCTTAACCACTGAGCCACCTTTCCAGTTCCCTAAAAATGACAAATTTGAAGTAGTGTCTGCTGTTTCAGTAAGCAGTTGACGCCACACTAGTGGAAGTGATGGGAGGTATTGTCCTTTTTTGAAGCATGAGGCACCAACCAGTCTTACACCATTACACCTGGCTGACTTTGGCACTACTTTGGGACCTAGGCCACTTTGCCATGGTAAGAACATAGTGAATGTTCATTACAGACCATAGTAATGGAAGAGTACAAAGTGCTGACATTTGTGGAGACTAGCCTACATATTAAGCCCTCTGTAGACATCATTTTAAAGAACTGTAAAGAATTTAATGGGGCAGATTGTATTAGCCATAGAGTAACTAAATATATTTCATTTAGACACGTGAATTAAAGCTAGAACGATGGGAGATCCCCTTACCTAAACCATCAGATGACAGCCCTGAGCTGTGAGCTCAGGCAGTCTGACTTGGAAGTTGCTTTCCAACTGTCTCTTCTTTCAGCTTGTAAAGAATATACACCTTGCCAGGCAGTGGTGGCGCACACCTTTAATCCCAGCACTCGGGAGGCAGAGGCCTGAGGATCTCTGTGAGTTCGAGGCCAGCCTGGTCTATAGAGCGAGATCCAGGAAAGGCACCAAAACTACACAGAGAAACCCTGTCTCGGGGGGGGGGGGGGGGGGGGGGGGGGGGGGGGGGGTGGAGAATATATACCTCAAGCTTGGGATGTAGTTTGATAGTAGAGCACAGCAGTCAGCATTCGTGAAAGGGTCTGGGGTTGATCCTTAACGACTTGCCCTAACCCATAAAAAAGAGCACACATAAAATCAAGAGATAGGCATTACACGCAGGACCCAAATGGACCCAAGTCCATTCTTAGAAGAAGTTTTGCTGGAGGTGTGTAGTTGGCAGAACTGGGGTTCAAATACAGAAGAGTCGGGTTTATAAGCTAAGGCAGACTGTACGCCTCCACTCTCTAACATAGGTCATGTGCTTATTATTTTAAGTTACTTGGTAATATAGAATCATATTGATGTACACAGTGGTAAAGATTAATTCTTTTGTTTGTAGAATTTGAGATACCTATTTATTGTTAGTAGTGTGTGTGTGTGTGTGTGTGTGTGTGTGTGTGTGTGTGTGTGTGTTTGTAGTAGAAATTTGTTTTTCTTTTTTCTATTTTGGTTTTTTGAAACAGAGTTTCTCTGTGTAGTTTTGGTGCCTGTCCTGGATCTCGCTCTGTAGACCAGGCTGGCCTCGAACTCACAGAGATCCGCTTGCCTCTGCCTCCCAAATGCTGGGATTAAAGATGTGTGCCACCACCGCCCAGCTATCTTTTCTTCTTTTTTTGTACTGAGAATTGAATGTAGGGCTCCAACCACAGTAGTCAAGTGCTCTACCACTAAGCCAGATCCTCAACCTTTTTTTCACTTTTTGAAAAATTTGAAGTATCTACTAAATTACCCAGGCTGGCTTTATACTCACTATATAAGCCAGGCTTTCTCAGTAACTGGAATAACAGGCTTGTATTACCAGGCCAGCTTGAAATTCATTCATCTTTTAATTCTCTCCTTCCTTTTTCCTATGTACTTTCCTTCCATCCTTTTTTTTTTTTTTTTTTTTTGGGTATATGCATGTGTATGTGTGGTCATGTGTTGGTGTGTATGTCCATGTGGACATCCAGAGGCCAGAGGAGGACATTGAGTATTCCGTTTTAGCGTTCTCCTCCTTATTCCCTTGAGACAGGGTCTCCACTGAATCTGGAGCTAGGCTGGTTTCCAGAAAGCCCCATGGATTGTCCTGTCTGCACCCCAAGTAGTGCTAGGGTTACAGGTGTGTTTGCAGCCATGCTGGGCTTTTTATATGACTGTGGGAACTTGAACTTGGGGCCTCATGCTTGCACAGAGAAAGTAAGAGTTCTCATCTTCTGAGCCATCTCCCTGGCCAATGAAAAGATTTTTCTGTGCTATTTTCTAATTGGGTCCAAGGCTGAGAATTTTTTTTTTTTTTTTTTTTTTTTTTTTTTGGTTTTTCCGAGACAGGGTTTCTCTGTGTACCTTTGCACCTTTCCTGGAACTTGCTCTGTAGCCCAGGCTGGCCTCGAACTCACAGAGATCTGCCTGCCTCTGCCTCCCGAGTGCTGGGATTAAAGGTTTGCGCCACCACCTCCCGGCTGTGAAATGTTTTATAGTTATGATATGTAAACCAGATGGTTCATCAGGAAGCTTGAGCTAGCCTGTGGTATCACCAGCATTATGCACAGAGGAGGGAACTGTCTCCTTGTCTGTCAGCACTGGCTTTTCAAATTAGATTTGTGGTTGCTAGTTTATATGGTAAAGTTTCTTTGTTTTGATTTTCTTGTTGAATTCAAGCATTTCCACTTGTATTTGCTGTGTGTGTGGGGTGTGTGTGTGTGTGTGTGTGTGTGTGTGTGTGTGTGTGTGTGTTTGATTATGTGTAGGTGTACATGCCTATGCGTGTACATGTGGAGGCCAGAGATCCAAATGAGGTGTTCTCTATTGCTCTCTACATTTTTTTTTTTTTTTGAGACAGAGACTCAGTATGTGGTTCTGGGTGACCTAGAACTCACTCTATAGCCCAGGCTGGCCTCGAACTCACAGAGATCCGCCTGCCTCTGCCTCCCAGCTGCTGGGATTAAAGGCGTTTCCACCTTATTTTTTGAGAGTGTGTCTCACTGAGCTGGACTGGCTGGCCAGCGAGCCCCCGAGATCCCCTTGTCTCCGCCTCCTCAGAACTGTGATTACAGGTCCATGACACCATGGTAGACTTTTTAGGGATGCTGGGGGATCTGAACTCAAGTCCTCAAGCTTGTGCAAACTAGCACTTCACCCATAGGGCAACTCCGCAGGCTGTGCGTTTCCTTCTTTCCTTTCTTCCTTCCTTCCCTCCTTGATTTCTCCTTTTGCTTCACCCACCCAAGGGCTGGGATTGCACATGTATGCTACCACTAGCTGCATTTTCTTTCATCTTTTTCCCCCCTGAGACAGGGTTTCTCTGGGTAGTCCTGGCTGTCCTGAAACTCACTCTATAGTCCAGGCTGGCCTCAAACTCAGAGACCCGCCTGCCTCTGCCTTCCCAGTCCTCGGTTTAAAGGTGTGTGCCACCAAGCCTAGCTTCTTTCATCTTTTATGTGTATAGTTTATCCTTTAGGAACTCTGACCTGGGCCCAGCAAGGTGGCTCATCTGGTAAAGGTGCTTACCTTCAGGTCTGATGACCTGGGTTATATCCCCAGAATGCAAATGAGGAAAGAGAACCACTTCCCACAAATTGTCCTCTGACTTCCACGTGTATGCACATATACATACACACAAGTAATAAATAAATGTAATTGAAAAAATGTAAAATGAAAACCTGAGCCTGAATGTAGCAAGGTGTTGTATCATTTCACCTTTTTTGCATACTTGAAAATTTTCAGAATAAGAAAAAGGGCCAGGCGGTGGTGGTGCACACCTTTAATCCCAGCACTCGGGAGGCAGAGGCAGGTGAATCTGTGAGTTCGAGGCCAGCCTGGTCTCCAAAGCAAGTTCCAGGAAAGGCGCAAAGCCACACAGAAAAACCCTGTCTCAAAAAACAAAACAAACAAACAAACAATAAAAAAAAAGAAAAAGAAAAAAAGGAAAAGGGAATAGGATAGTTTCTGACATCGTGGTTGACACTCTTGGCCTTCCTCTTCAGTTCCCTCAATTATAAACTAGGATAATGGGCCAGCGAGATGGATCAGCCTGTAAAGCACTTGGCACATAAGCCTGACAACCCGCGTCAGATCCCCTGAACCCACAGGGAAGAGGAGACCTCATTTCCCAAAGTGGTCTTCGGACTTCCACACACATAAGCATGCTGTGTTTACATATCACACACATGCACATGCATGCAAGCATGAACACACTAATAATAATGATAAATAAAAATTTTAAATGGGATAATAGTACCTGTTGAAAGGGTTAATACATGTTGTATATCTAGAATTCAGTCTAATGAGAGCTCGGTAGGTGTATTTAGTATTCAAATGGCAATGATGTGGTCACAGAAAGGACATTGTCATTAGCTTGTAAATATGAGGAGTGGTGAGGGGAAGGAAAATTACTTCTTTTCTAGAATCAAAGGAACTGTAAAGTTAGTTTGTATTTTCTCCTTTGACACCATAAACCTTCCTCCATGCTGCTGGTAGAGATTCTGGAGACTAAAATGTAGATAAGACTAGTGTCTCATCAGAACCAAAGGGAAAGGCTGTTTCTCTGTTCTCTCAGGAGACTGGGGTCAAAAGCAGGGATGCTGCATCTGGCTCCCTGGTGAGTCACTGATGAAAATGATAGCTTGAGCCCATCTGGCCCCCTCCCCCAACTCTGCTCTTCCTTTGACCTTGGCTTGGAGCCTAGTTTCCAAATTAGAGAGATACTTACAGTGTTATGATCTGATAGCACGCAGAATAAAACAGAGAGCCCAGTATGCACAGCACCAGAGTCCACAGTGAAAAACAAGCTGAGCTGTGCCCTTCATGGTGATACAATTTGTAACTAGCACTCAGATGACTGAGGCAGGGGGATTGTCATGAGTTTGGGGCCAGCCTGATTACATAAAGAGGTTCAGGCTAGCATGGGCTACATAGCAAAAAACCAAAACAAACGTACAGAGGGGAAAAAGAAGATAAGGAAAAAGCTTGACTGTGATGCTGGTGAGGGAGACTGGGGTGGGGGTTTCAGGGAGCTCCTGGCACCATCCAGGAAGTTTTCTCTACCCTCTTCCTTTTTGTTTGGGATTCTCTCTCTCTCTCTCTCCCTCCCCCCCCCCCTCCATCTTTCATTACAGTCTTCTATATGCTTTGTTGGACTTCAAAGCATCTTAAAATATGGAACACTTGACGAATGTGTGTGTCATCCTTGTACAGGGGCCATGCTGATCTTCTCTGCATTGTTCCAATTTTAGTGTATGTGCTGCTGAAGAGAGCATTTTCTTGGAATTCTTAACCTCGGGTTTGAGACCCTGCTCTCTTTCAATGACAGTAACAGAGACTGGGGAAATACCTTGTAGACGCTCTTTTGATTTTTTTTTTCTTCAATACAATCTGACCTCTTGAATTGAAGAAGTTAAACCCATGACTGCCATAGTTTTCCGTGTCTTGGTCATTTCATCATTTCATGATGCCTCACAAGGGAGTCAATCCCATCAGGTATTTTCTTGACAACTGCATTCTTCCTTCCCAGGCCTTCTTCAGGAGGGGCTCTTATTTAGAAATTTTACACCCTGCTCCATTTCCCTAACAGCTTTCTGTTTAAAGTTCTGTTTGTTCTGCATCCAGAAGGGCTCAGGGCAGAAGAAGCAGGGCTGTTAGCTTTTTCATTTTTACAAATAGACAAAATATAGGGCAGAGCTGGATTATGTATTTATAATTCACTATTCTGAGGTAGCCTTGAACTCCTGATCCAATAGTCAGCTATTCTAGCCTTCTTGTTGTGTTCCAGGCTAGTGAGAGACTCTGTCTCAAAAAGACAAAAAAGAAGAGAAAAAGAAAGGTGAGCAGTGCCTGAGGAACAGCACCAAAGCTGTCTTCTGTATTCATGTGCACATATATATACATATACACATGTGTGTGCACAGTCACAAAGGCACATATATACAAAAAAGGAGTGGGAAATGCAATTTTTTAAAATTTTTTTCAAGACAGGGTTTCTCTGTGTAGCTTTGGTGCCTGTCGTGGATCTCACTCTGTAGACCAGGCTGGCCTCGAACTCACAGAGATCTGCCTGCCTCTGCCTCCCGAGTTTTGGGATTAAAGACGTGTGCCACCACTGCCAGGCGGGAAATGCAAATTTTAAATGAAATTTTAAAAAATGCAGTCTCTTCCATGTATATATGTGCATGTATTTTTGTTTACATGTGTGGGAAGCAAGTGTCTATGCAGATGCACATGAACACATGTGTGTCTGCTTGTGGACGCCAGAGGATGATATTAGATGATTTCCTTGATTTCTTTCTGCCTTATATATTGGGGCAGGAGATCTCACTAGAACCCATAGTTCCCCAATTTGGCTTATCTACTAGGAGCTTGTTGAAAATATCCCTTGTCTACATGTCCTGAGTGCTGGGATTACAGGCATAAACCACTTTATGGGTTCTTGTTTTAAGATTCCAAGTGCTGCCAGGGCGGTGGTGGCACACGCCTTTAATCCCAGCACTGGGGAGGCAGAGCCAAGGGGGATCTCTGTGAGTTCGAGGCCAGCCTGGTCTACAGAATGAGATCCAGAACAGGCACCAAAACTACACAGAGAAACCCTTTCTCAAAAAACAAAAAAAAAAACCAAATAAACAAAAAAAAAAAAAAAAAAAGATTGAGCGCTTAAATATAAAATCATTGTTTGGTTTCAGCTCCCTTTAAAGACTTGGTTCTGATAACTAGCTTTTCCCTTTTCATGTCATGACAGAAAATCGTTTCTATGGCAATATTTTAGAGCATTAAGGAGAGGGAAATTAATTTCTCTCCTGTTGGAACTTGAGTTAGTTCAGTGGAACATTAGCCTAGCATGTACAAGGCTGAAGGGTCAGTGTCTAGCCCTCAAAATAACCTCTCCCTTCTCTGGTAAGGCTTGGCTTTTCTACCACAAGAGGCCCTCAACAAGCAGTTTGAGAATTACTGTTCCTAAATATTTATATATATTAGTAATAGTGTGACTTTTGAGATATTATAAGTATTATTTAAAAATTCCAGTTTGTGGGTGTATATATTCATGAACCAAATCTGGCCACAGATAGGTTTAGTTCATCTTAGAATTTAATTTTAGAAAGTAAGTTGTGAATGGGTTGGGGAAATGGTTCAGTGGGTAAAGCACTTGCTGTGGAAGTGGGAAGACTTAAATGTGTGTCCCCAGAACACATATAAATTCAGGGTGGGCACAGCAGACCTCACATAATACAGCACTCAGGACACAGAGTAAGGGGGTCCCTGCCACAAGCTGGTTAGCTAGACGGGCCAAGCCGTGAGCTCGTGCTGGAGTGAAAGATGCTGCTGAAGATAATATATAAGGTGGAGAGTGATGGCAGACATCCAGTGTCAGCCTCTGCCTTTCACATGCACGTAACTGACCCCACCCTTAGGTGTAAGCATGCATACACACAAATACATGCATAGTTGTATTTTTCAAAATTACATTAAGAATTTTTTCCATTTCTGGCTTTTTTTTTGTTTTGTTTTGTTTTTTGTTTTCTGAGACAGGGTTTCTCTGTGTAGCTCTGCGCCTTTCCTGGAACTCAAACTCACCCTGTAGCCCAGGTTGGCCTCGAACTCACAGAGATCCGCCTGCCTCTGCCTCCCGGGTGCTGGGATTAAGGGCGTGCACCACCACCACCACCACCACCACCCGACCATTTCTGGCTTTTTAAAAATAACTTATTTTTAATTTTGTGTGCATTGGTGTTTACCTGCATGTATGTCTGTGTGAGAGTGTCAGATCCCCTGGAACTGTAGTTACAGACAGTTGTAAAGTGCCATGTGAGTGCTGGGAATTGAACCTGAGTCCTCTGGAAGAACAGCCGGTTCTCTTAACGGCTGAGCCATCTCTCAGCCCCACCATTTCTGGTTTCTTATACAAGTGTGTATATGTGTGTTTGTGTGCAAGTACATGTGTGCACATGGTATGGTGGCCAGAGGACAATCTGGTATTCATCAGGTACTGTTATTTATTTTTGTTTGTTTGTTTTGAGACAGAGTCTGTCACTGGCTTAGAACTCACCAAATACACTAGGCTGGTTAGCCAGTGAACCCATGAAATCCCCATCTCCACCTCCTCAGAGCTGGGATTACAAGCACTTACCACCACACCTAGCATTGATTGGCATAGATTTTTGGAATCAAACTCAGGTCTTCATATTTGCAAGGCAAGCCTCTCACTGATATAAGCTATATCTCCAGCCTTTCTGGCTTCTTTTGAAGAATTTGAAGATCTGCCTCTTTCACATAGAGCATACCCTCCTAACTTTACCATAGTCCCCATGCTTCATCTCTGTCACACTTGTTACCGGTTCTTCCCCTATAGATACTTGATTTGTGTTTTTGTCTGTGTCTGTGTATGCATGTACTCACTAAAAGGTCTAGAAACAATGCCTGGCCCATCCTTAGTGCCCATACTGTAATCTAGAGTTGCCATTTATCCATCAAAAGAAATGAGTTTCTTAGAGAAATGGTTGGTTCCAGCACAGGGCGATCATAGAATGTTGTGATATCAGATAACAAGCCACAGCAGCTACTGAAGTCATCCCAAAAGGACTCAAGATCCAACTGAAGATTCTCCCATTGACCAAAGGTGGATTCAGTAGGATAAGAATTCCTGGGGCTAGGGACTGAGAATGGAGCTCATTTGGTAGAATACTTGACCTGGGTTTCATTTCTAATGCATTTCTGTAATCTCAGAACTGGGGAGGTGGAAACAAGATCTAAAGCACAAGGTCATCTTAGTGAATTTGAGGCCAACCTGGGTTACATGAGACCTTATCTCAAAAACCAAAACCAAAACAAGGGCCATGAAGATGGCTCAGTAGGTAAAGGAGAAGCCCGATGACCTGGGCCCCACATGGCAGAAGGAGAAAGCCAGTTCCCAATAGTTGTCTTCTAATCACATGTGTCTCACATACACAAATAAATAGATGCTATTAAAACAATAAAGTGAATGGCTCTTGAAGGATACCCAAGGTTGACCTTAACACATACACATATGTACACACACGCAAACATATACGCACACTACCAACATCAACAAATGAATTTCAGTGTGCAAGGCATGGTAGTTCATGCCTATAATCTCAACACTTGAGAGGCTAATGCAGGAGTATTGCTGTAATTTGTGGCCAGCCAGGGCTATACAGCAAGACCTTGTCTCAGCCTAGTGTAGTGGCACACAGTTGTATTGTAACACTTGGTGGGAGAATCAGGAGTTCAGGGTCATTCTCAACTACACAGTGACGTGGAGGCCAGCCTGGGCTACATGAGAACCTGTCTCAAAAGAAACAAAAACTAAAACTTGTATTTCAGGTGCTAGAGAGGTGGCTCAATGGTTAAGAGCATGTACTGCTCTTGCAGAGGACCCAAGTCCCAGCACCCATATTGGTGGTTCCCAACTGTCTGTAACTCCAGCTCTAGAGAGATTAAACACCTCTGATTTCTGTGGGCACCTGCACTCACATATGAATACCCACATGCATGAATACCACACATACACACATGCATATAACTAAAAATAGAATAAATCTTTTTATTTTATTTATTTTTATTTCATGTGCATTGGTATCTGTATGAGGGCGTTGGATCCCCTGGAACAGGAGTTACAGACAATTGTGAGCTACTGTGTGGGTGCTGGGAATTGAACCCAGATCCTCTGGAAGAGCAGCCAGTGCTCTTAACTGCTGAGCCATCTCTCTAGCCCAGAATAAGTCATTTTAAAGGAAATATTATTCAAAAACAATGACAAGAGTTTCAGAGCCAGACATGGTAACACATGCCTGTATTCTCACCACTTAAGAGGCTGAGGCAGAAGTATTGACACAGGTTTGAGGCCAGCCTGGGCTACAAAGAGGGGCCAGCTATGGGTAGAGTGAGTCTAAAAGAAAAAAAAAGAGGAATTTCACGTATGCCTTGCTATGTAACAGGAGTAATCCTGAAAGATCAAGCAAATTTAGTTTTTATAAATAGACATAAGTAAATATTCTTCATCACTTTATCATTTCATGACTGTGTTTCCCAAGGGATTTATCTTAAAAATAAAATTGTACCTGAAATTTAGTTCAAAATTTATAATTACAAGTTTGCTAAGAAAAAAGCACCTGCCATTCAAATGTCAGCAATAGCACATTGACTTAAATAAGTCACTAAGAACAAGGTCGCAAACAGAAACTTAGTTGTTACTTATTTTCTGTCTCTTGCCTCCACCTTCCACGAGGAAGGGTTGTAGGCATATACCCTTACATCTACTTTATGAAACTTCATTTTTTAAAAATTATTTTAAAAAAATGTTAGTTAAGATTTATGTAGCTAGAGTTTTCCTGGTCCTGCCCAGCCCACAGTCAGGACAAATCTCTCTCACCTGCCAGTCCCGCAGCTGCTCAGACCCAACCAAGTAAACACACAGAGACTTATATTACTTAAACTGTTTGGCCTAATGGCTCAGGCTTCTTGCTAGCTGTTCTTATATCTTAAATTAACCCATTTCTATTAATCTATAAGTTGCCACATGGCTTGTGGCTTACCGGTATCTTAATATCTTTTCATGGCGGCAGCTGGCAGCGTCTCTCTGCCTCAGCCTTCCACTTCCCAGAATTCTTCTCTCTCTTTGTCCCGCCTATACTTCCTGCCTGGCTACTGGCCAATCAGCACTTTATTTATTAACCAATCAGAGCAACACATTCACAGCATAGAGAACATCCCATAGCAGATTTACTTTTATGTGTATGGGTGTTTTGCCTCCATGTGTATTTCTGCACCACATGCTTGTAGTACTCATGGAGGAGAAAAAGGGTATCAGATCCCCTGGAGCTAGAGTTAAGGACAGTTAGAAGTCACCATATGGGTGCTGGGAATCAAACCCAGGTCCCTTGGAAGAACAGCCAATGCTCTTAACCACGGAGCCATCTCTTTAGCCTCTGATAGAACTTTCTGTGATAATGGAAATGTCCACCTACCTAGTCAATACAGTAGTCACATGCACACAAAATATAGTAGTCATACAATATACAGTAATCACAAAATACATCAGTTGGAAAGTACAATATTCACACGCCACATTTGGCTGTTGAACACTCGCAAAGTGCTAGTGAGGCGGGGGTGGGGGGGGGGGGGTGGTGGTGGTGGCGCACGCCTTTAATCCTGCACTCGGGAGGCAGAGGCAGGAGGGTCTCTGAGCTGGAGGCCAGCCTGGGCTACAGAGTGAGTTCTAGGACAGCCAGGGCTACCCAGAGAGACCTGTCTCCAGCTCCCCCACAGTGCTAGTGAGACTAAAGGAGTGCTTTTCGTTTGTGTGTCATTAATTGAAGTAGTCACAGGTGGCTTGGTGACAGCGCATTTAGGGGAGGATGAGTCTAAGAAAAGCAGAGCTGTATAGATGCAAGAAGAGCCTGGGGCGGTGCAGGCTCCTTACCTGCTTCACATTTCCCTCGTTTGTTTCGTGACAGTCCTCAACGTGTGTGCAGATAACAGAATATGTGTGATGGGAAACTGGAAGGGAGACCTTCTGGGGAAAGTAAGAAGCAGCCAGAGATGGACATGGGTAGAGAAGAGGGCATCCGAGATATAAATTAGAACAAAGTACCGTGACACATGTGAAATGCCATAAAGAAAGGTGGGTATGATGGTGCGCACCTGTACCCTGGGCCCGTGGGAGAGAGGCAGGTCTGGTTCTCAGCACTCATATGGTGACCTTCCAACCGTCCACAATTATAGTTCTAGGGGATCAGCACCTTGCTCAGGACCAGGCATGCCCATGGTACACATACATACATGGGGGCAAAACTTACACACATAAAATAAATAAACCTGTAAAAAAAGGAAAATGCCATAAGGAAACCTGTTCTGGATTTTAAAATAATTATAGTTTTGCATGTTCTATAACTTTAGTTTTATTTTTACCTTATTTTATTTTTATTTATTTATTTATTTGTTTGTTTGTTTATTTGTTTATTTATTTATTTATTTATTTATTTATTTTGAGACAGGGTTTCACTCTGTAGCTGTTCTAGGCTGACCTGGAACTCATTCGATATCTCAGTCTGGCTTTGAACTCCCAGCAATCCTCCTCTCTCAGCCTTCCAAGTATCAGGGTGGATAGGTATGAGGCACCATGCCCAGTTCTGTCCCAGAACTTGATGTAGGTGAATAAAAATCGGTCTTGTGTGAGGCTTCCTCCAGGTAGTCCGGCTGCGACATCTGGCCAGCGGTGCTTTTGAACACGCTCCGTGTTGTTAGGTGTGGTACACTGCACTTGGTTCAGCTCAGCCTCCCTAGTGCACTGTGTGTGAGTGTGACACAGTGTCCATGTGGAGGTCAGAGGTCAACTTTCAACAGTCAGTTCTCTCCTCCCATATGGGTCTTGGCGGTCAAACTCAGGTCATCAGGCTTGACCACCCTGGGTTTTTCTTGTAGTTAGTACCTTCAGAAAGATAATTTGAGATTATACAAGTCCGTTTCCTTTCAGAATTTCACCCACTAGTATTTTACTTATTTTTGAGACAAGGACTCACTGTGTAGCCCAGGCTAGTCTTGAACGCTCGGGAATTCTCTTACCTCAGTCTCTGTAACACTAAGAGATTGTAGGTGTGAGCCATTATACGTACCTTCTGAATGTCCTTTGATTTTTTAGCTTTTCTTTCTTGTGAAAGGCAGAGAAATATTAACTTAAAATCCCCTTTGTTTTGTTTTTTGGTTTTGTTTTTTTTAAAACAGGGTTTCTCTGTATAGCCCTGGCTGTCCTGGAACTCGCTCTGTAAACCAGGCTGACCACCAGCTCACAGAGATCCATCTACCTCTTCCTCCTGAGTTCAGGGATTAAAGGTGCGCACCACCATTGCCCAGCTCCCCGATTTTTAAACAGGGTCTCAAAGTAAAAAGAAATAAAGTTTTTTTTTTTTTAACCATTTTATTTCATATTTGCTTTTTATGGGAAGAACAGAGACTAGGTCTCATTGTATAACTCTGGCTGGCTTGGAACTTGATATGTAAACCAGGCTGGCCTTGTTCTGTCTGCCTCTGCCTCCTAAGTGTTGGGATTAAGGATGTATACCGCCATGCCAAGCTAATATTTGCTCTTAACGTGTTTACTGAACATTATAGATGGAGCCAGTGGCAAGGCTCACTGGGTAAAGGCACCCGTTGCTGAGCTCGGCAGTCTGAGTTTGCTCTCTGGGACCCACCTAGTGAAAAACCAGAGTCAGCTCTATTAACTGCCTCCTGACTTCCACGTGCTTGCTGTGGCATGTGTACATGTGCCCCCCCATACCAAAAATAAATAGAACATAATTTATAAAGTCCTGTGGGTTTTTTTTTCTTTATGCCTTGGGGTATTATGACTTCAGTGTATATCCTTTCTTTTGAGTTTTTAGAATTACATTTAAAAATGTATTTTTTGTGTGATGGCACACACATGCACAGTGCCCGTGAGGAGGTCAGTGCACAGCTTGCAGGACTTGAGTCTCTCTTCCACTGTGTGGATCTCAGGGATTAAACTCAAGTCACTAGGCTTGGCAGCACGTGCTCTTACCCACCAAGCCTTCTTGCCAGCTAGTGCATGTCCTTCTAATACGTTTCATAAAAGTTTTATGCTTAAATTCCTACGTATGTATAAATAATACATAATATTGTTGGATGTACTTTCTTTTTTTTTCCTGTTTATACAAAATTTATTACATTTCGTTCAGGATTACAGTCTATCAACAACACCAGCACAAAAACACAAAGGGGGGGCTGGAGAGATGGCTCAAAGGTTAAGAGCACTGGCTGCTCTGCCAGAGGTCCTGAGTTCAATTCCCAGCAACCACATGGTGGCTCACAACCATCTGTAATGAGATCTAGTGCCCTCTTCTGGCCTGCAGTCATACATGCTGTATACATAATAAATAAATAAATCTTAAAAAAAACAAAACAAAACAAAACAAAAAAACCACAAAGGGGCCAAGCTGCTGAATGTCAGCAGCTTGTCTAGGGAGATGCACTGTCAAGATAGCATAAATGTTTTCATTTCCTATTGATTATTGGGCATGTTTGAGATTTAGCTGTGCCGACATATATAGGTGCAGGTTATACGTCATTGCTAGTGCGCCATTGTCCCGTCGCTCCATAGTTCATGCTTTCTCCTGGTGCAGTGAGTATCTTCTTGGTGGCATTTTGTGCAGGGCTCCAGGAGGCACACCTGGAGTGCTGTTAGTAGGTCTCAGGCAGAGGACACATTCTTAATACCTTTTTCAAAACACTTGTATTTGTTTGTTTGTTTGTTTCTGGTTTAAGGAAAGAATCAGTGCTCGGTGGTGGTGGTGGTGGTGGTGGTGGTGATGATGATGATAATGATGCACACCTTTAATCCCAGCACTCAGGAGGCAGAAGCAGGCAGATCTCTGTGAGTTCGAGGCCAGCCTAGTCTACTGAGCGAGTTCCAGGGCTGCATAGAGAAACTCTGTCTTCAGAAAACAAAAAACAGAAAGGAAGGAAGGAGCCATATTGTAAACCTATATGTCACGGCTTGATTTTATAGGCGAGATCTTTATGTATAAGCTGATTGCTGTTTTTTGTCCTTGGTGTCCCTAAATGTCCTGTTCTGGCCTCTCTCCTAGCGGCAGTACATCCCTGTGAAAGTGAAGAGCACAGCCTTCTGGATCTTCTCTTGGGAGTACGCCATGATGTATGTAGGAAGCCTGGTGGTGATAGTCTGCCTCTCCTTCTTCCTTCTGAGTTCCTGGGATTTCATCCCTGCCGTCTACGGCTTTATGTAAGTACAGACTTCATGAGAGATTTCTGTAGCTCCCTGTGGAGTCCGAGGGAGAAGACTGACTGTACAGGCAGTGTACAGCAGGGGTCCTCATGTTTTAAGATGCCTCAGAGCTCCTGACATCCAGATTGCCAGTCCATCCCTAGGGGCTCTGATTAAGTAGGTGTGAGAGATCAAGAATTCTATTTCTCAAGTACTCCTGGCACTGAGGTAGCGCAGGGAACACAGTTTGAGACCTCTGCTCTTTGACACATTTGGTTAGTTATTAAAGAGTGCTCAATGAGTAAAGGCACTTGCTCCCAAGCCTTACGACCTGAGTTGGATCTGTAGAACCCACATGGTGGAAGAAGAGAATAGACTCCCACATGTCTTGGTTAAGGAACACTTTGTCTCTCCTGTCCCTTTTCTCATTCATTGACTTTTTAAAATTATGTATTGGAGACAGGTGTGGTGGCATATGCCTTCAGTTCCAGTACTTGGGAAGCACAGGCAGGCATCTCTGAGTTCAAGTCTAGCCTGGTCTACAGAGTGAGGCTAGCCAAGGCTACATAATGAGACCTTGTCTCAAAAAGACAAAACACGAAACAAAACAAAAATGAAACAAATAAACAAAAAAAGTCAGTAAGATAAAAATAATAAAATTATAAATCAGTTTCAATATTGCTTTTTTTTTATTCAAATAAAATATATGGTAGGGGTAGCAGATAGTACTCTTGTCGCCGTCCAGCCTAGCACCCCTTGCTGTCTTCATCCTTTGAAAGTCACACACACACACACACACACACACACACACACACACACACAGAGCTCAGGATGTAGCCCAATGGTAGAGTACCTTTCTAGCATTCTGGAAGTCCTGTGTTCCATCCCCAGGACTGGAAAACAAAAACAAAACCACAAATATTTGTTTTTATGCATTTGTGTGTGTGTGTGTGTGTGTGTGTGTGTGTGTGTGTGTGTGTGTGTATACACACACATAGGTAGCATGGACTTGTGGAAGAGCCAGTACTGCAGCCAGTTCTTCCATGATTTAACTAGACAAAGGTCTCCTAGATAAACTCAGATTTTTCAAATGAGTTCTGTAGCCCTGGGAAGTTCTCCTGAAGCCCTTGGAACACTCGGCTGCAGGCTCAGGCATGCAGTTTTCTGGCTCCTGCTGTGGGGATGTGGAGCAAGAACTGGGAGGAGCAGCTCTCAGAGCTCGTTCCTCTGGGCAAGTCTTTGGAATGCTCAAAATAGATTTTGTTTATTTAAGTCTCCTTCCTCTTGCAAGACTGAGCCGCTCCTGATTGTAAACTGGCCTGATGTATAAAAGAGGGGCCGCTCTCGTGATTTCTAGGACGGATCCTTTTCATTTCAGATTCTTTTAGCTTAGCTGGTTTGGGTTGTTTTTTTTTGTTCCCTCATGTAGCCTGTTCTAACCCTGAGCTAGTGTCCAATCAAGAATGATTTTAAGCTTTTGATCAGCCTGCTTTTACATTTGGGCTTAATGCAGTCCTGGGGTTCGAACCCAGGGATTTGTGTGCACTAGGCAAGCCTCTACTGACTCAGCTGTATCCTCAGTCCTTAGCCAGTATGTATTATAGCTTCTATTCTCTGCATCTTCAGCCCTTTGTTTTGTAAATCATCTGTATGGGGGTAACTAGAGAGCTCCTTATACTACGATGACCCTTAGAGGGAAATGCCATCCTTGGTCACCTAGTAGTGACCCCAAGTCTTGGAAAAAGCAGGGCAAAGCCGACCGTGTGTAACTCTGCTCTTTTCTCTCCCTGTGTTTTCTGAATTCCAGACTTTCTGTTCCAGATCTCACTCCAAACATCGGTCTCTTCTGGTACTTCTTTGCAGAGATGTTTGAGCACTTCAGCCTCTTTTTTGTCTGCGTGTTTCAGATCAACGTCTTCTTCTACACAGTCCCCTTAGCCATCAAGTTAAAGTAAGTGGGAGGACCTGCTGCTGATTTCCCCGCCCTCCCTCATGTGGCCTGAGCTATCCTTCAGACTGGTACCACCTGCCACCAAGCTTTTGGCTTTTTTGATCATGTGCCAGTAGCCAGGATCTGCAGTTGAGAGTCACACACAAGTACAGGTTGCAGCGAGGAGGCTTTGGAGTCCTGGGTTCCCCCTGGTCTCACCAGGAGGTTCCTGGGGCCACATTACTATTTAGTCTACTCACCATTTGGGGCAAGAGCAGAGATTATTACACTGAGGATGTTTTTGGGAAAAGTGGGTCTGGTTGGATGTTCTTGATCAGCAGCCCAGTTATGATTTATCCCCAGGGATTCCAATTGTGTTATTTTGGAGGCTGGGCATGTACAGCCCTGTTTAATCTTTTGATCAGTTTTCCTCAAATGGGGCTTTCTGTGTAGTACATTTCTATAATGTGAGAGCCTTCTCCCCAGCCCCCATTCTAGCTCTGTGAAATGGGTTGATAGCAAAATCAGCAACTTGGAGGCCAGCACTATCTCACTTCCACCATTCAATATTGTACTTAAAAACTTGTTTCTCAGAGAGATGGAACAGTTCTCCTAGAGTTATACAGCTAGTAAGCAGTGGAGCTGGAATTCAGGCACAGGTTTGTCTGACTCCAGAATCTGTGCTCATCTCCTTGGGCCATGCCAAGTTCCTGGGGAGAGCACTTGCAGTGGTCCCAGAAATGGCTCATTTATCCTGGCCTCAGAGCAGCTGACAAAGACCTTCATAAGCAGCCGTCTAGCTCCTGGGCAGAGTCAGCCCTGTGCTTGTGTTGAGGGTTATTGAGAGGGATATGTAACTGGCCTTTTCCTGTTCACTTCCCTTTAGCTCTTTTTTGTTTGTTTGTTTTTCGAGACAGGGTTTCTCTGTGTAGTTTTGGTTCCTGTCCTGGATCTCACTCTGTAGACCAGGCTGGCCTCGAACTCACAGAGATCTGCTTGTCTCTGCCTCCCGAGTGCTGGGATCAAAGGCGTGCGCCACCACCGCCCGGCTCCCTTTAGCTCTTGGTGTGCTCTCAAGAGGGCCCCTGTGGAATGAGCCATGTCCATCCCCCGCCCCCCACTGTTGCTGCAAGACATGTGAAGCACTGAGGAGAGGGACATGGTGGCATTAGGAGCTCTGTAGACGTACAGCTCCGTCACTGACTTCACTTCTCTGAACTTTCGTTTCCTTCCCTAGGAAGGACAGGGGACAGGAATCGGCCTGCAGGGCTGGCTGTGGTGCTGTGAGGATTGTCTGAGATGGTGCACGAGAGACTGCACAGAACTCAGTGTAGAGAAGAAAGGGCTCAGGAAATGGGAGTCGTGGTAGTTTATTAATTTAAATCAGTTTCAGCCGTTACTGGTTTAAGGTCCCCAGACCTCCACTCTTGAGACAGACATGGTAGCTGCCTGTAATCCTAGCACCTAGAAAGTGGAAACAAGAGGACCCAGAGTCCAAGGTTAGCCTCAACCATATAGTGAGTTGTAGGCCAGCCTGTGCTATATGAGACCCTATCTCAAAAAACAAAAGAGAATTCTGGCCCCTGAAGAGCTAAAAATGCTACATGGAACTTTCAGTTCTCTTTCTGGACACTAAGGGTGTATTATTGCTCTGACCAAATTGTCAGTGAGCACTTTCTGTCTTGGGACCTGTTGACAGGTGCCTTTGTTGCCAGAGGCTGCCTGATTTCTTGACAAGCAGTCGTCATTAGGCTACTAATAAGGAATGCTGACTTGATTTGCTTTCTTGCTTTGGTTCCTGGGAGTCAGGCCCAGAGCTAGTAGACAGGAGGCGGCTGTTGATGGGCAGTGTCCCTGTACACTGGTTTACTGGTGTTTGTCTGCTCCTCCTTGCCACCTCTGGGAAGTTCTTGATCTCTGCAGTTTTCTGCTCTACTACTGGGGCCTGGCCATCCATACCTTCTGAGTAGTAAGTCAGCCTTTGCCTCAAGTACACCTAGGCAGTGCTTTTGGTTTGTGTGGTGGGGTCAGGAGTCTCTAAGAGTGGGACTGGTCCCTGGCTAATCTCTCTGCATATTTGTCTTCCCTGCCCTGTTCCAGGGAGCACCCCATCTTCTTCATGTTCATCCAGATTGCCATCATCTCTATCTTCAAGTCCTATCCCACTGTGGGAGATGTGGCCCTCTACATGGCTTTCTTCCCTGTGTGGAATCATCTCTACAGATGTGAGTAGTCTGACTCTCCTCACGGGATAGATTCCAGTCCATCTATCTAACTCTTGGGCGAAACAGCTGGAAGAGGGGAGTTGATGAGCATTTACTGGGTACCTCTTGTGCTGGCGGCACTGAGAAAGAGGAGGCAGTCTGCATGCATGTGCCCGTGTGCCCCTGTGCTGTGAGCAGTGATGGAAATGCAGATAACTACCATTCACAGAGCACTTGACTGTGCACCTGACCATTGCCAACCATTAGCTCCTTTGCTCTTTGTATCAGCCCTTGAGGTAAGTATCTCTTATACAGATGAGAAAACTGAGGTAGAGAAAGGTAGAGACACTTCTTCCAGGTCCTGTGACTTATATGAAAGTCCAGGACTGAAGCCCAGCTCTGAGAGCCTTGCCCAGTGCCGTCCTGCCGTGACTTCTGGAATGATGGCCATGGCCACTGTGTGTTCCAATAGAATGGCTGCTAATGTACAGAGACTAGGTTTTTTTCTTGTTTTCTCCCCTACTTCCAGCTTTTTGAAATAGGGTCTCATGTAGCCCAAAAACTGGCCTTGAGCTCACTATGTAGCTGAAGATGGCCTTGAACTCCTGATCCTCTTGCCTTTACCTCTCAGATCTGGGATTCCAGGGGTGTACTTCAATGTACAGATTTCGTTCTTGGTTGCTGTTTGTTTGAGACACAGCCTAGACTTTAGCCCTGGCTAGCCTGAAACTCGTCATGTAGCCTAGGCTGCCCTCAAATTAGAAGCAGTCATCCTGTCTTAGCTTGCTGAATACTGAGATTCACGGTGTCAGCAGAAACCGACATTTTCATTTAAATTCAAATATAGGATGCCACATATGGCAAGACTTCCTATTGGACAATGGCCAAATTTCCTGTTGGACAAGTGCAACTGTAGCTTTGGGCTTCGAACACCAAACTTCCTATTTCCTACAAAGACCCCTCTCAGTTCTACCCATCTCTCCGAAGATGGCTCAGAAGTGTCCTGTGTTCCTTAAGACCCCAATCTTTCCCTCATTGGGCCCTTACTTCCCCCCTCCCTTGGTAGTTCTGTTCAGTGTCTAGAGGCTCCCTTGGGGCAGATATCCTTTGCCTGTGTGTTTCCAGCACCCACCATGGATTCTGACACAAAACTATCAGCAGATGCCTGTAAAAGGGCTTTTTTTAAATTAATTAATTTATTTATTTTTCTATTATCAGCTTGATACAGTATGTATTCTTATCTTAATAGTGAAATGTTTCATTGAAGCTTGCTCAGTATTTGAGTAAAACCAAAACTTATTATAAGCCACAGTCATCCTAGGGTCCCCCATGCTATATATATAGCCTCCATGGTTCTGTGGGTTGTAGTCTGATTGTTCGTAAAAGGGCTTTTGAAGGCTCCCTTTGAAGGAAGCAGAGCCCAGTTACCCTCCTGATTTTCTGTCTTCTAGTCGGGGAGCTGTGGTACACAGCCAAGTGTCAGAATGAACTCCAAGTGCAAGCTTCAGAGGAAGTTAGTTTTGTTGTTTTGGAGTTGTCTGGGTGTCAACCAGGAAGTGAAACCGACCAGCTGCAAGTAGGAAACCTGCCTGTGAGTGTAGGCCCCAGAGTAGAGGTAAACAGCTAAGTGGGCCGGGCAAGCCCAGGCCAGGTGTGACTCTTGGTGGAGTGGTGACCAGTCTGAGCTGACTGGGAGGAAGGAGCATCATTTCTGCTTGTGACATCCTCGTTTCACAGACAAGAATCACCCAGTGATGAATCATGAGGCAGACGGACTATATGACATGCCATGGTCTGTGGGAGGGTAGGGCTTCAGGCACTGTCTTGCCCTCTCTGAAGCGGGTTGTTTTCCTTAGCTGTCTATCCTGCATAGAGTATTGTCCCTTCTCAGAGGCATTATGCAGTAATCTCACATTGCTGAATTTAGTTTGTCTGTGTCCAACTACCCGGGCAGCTGTTGTAGCCTTTCTGAGCCTCTGACTTTTCCTTTTCCATCCATCAGATGAAGAAAGTATCCTGGTGTGGGTCCTTAACCCCAACACTTAAAAGGCTGAGGCAGGAGGATAGCAAGTTTGAGTTTAGCCAGAGCTACATAAGGGAATTTCAGGCCACATAGGAGGACCTCTCTAAAAAAAAAAAGTATCTTTCATGGATATTTTTTAAGTTTGAGAAAGAAAATATATTAATAGTACTCCAGCTATCTTCAGTAGTAATTAACCAGGGTCATCCCCTGCATTTTTCCACCATCAAAGCTTCAGACTTAGCAGCCAGAGACATTGAAATAAATATGTATTTTTAAAAACTTGAAATAAATTGTTTTATGCCCACAGGGATGATGAGACAGAGAAGGAGGAGGGAGTTTTCAGAAACCTGGATGATCTAATAGACTCTGTTAAGTAGAGGCTGTTCCTGATTGGGCAGGAATTTGTAGACGACACAGCTTATCTGAAGCTCCTGCCGAGAGTGGTGGCCGCCACATCTGCACTGTCCAGGGACGACTCCTGTTTGGAGCACCTGTGTGGGACTTGTCATCTTAGTTATTATACTCACTTCTAAATGTCTGCAGCCCTGGGCCTTGGAACCTCTGAGTAGACTCTTGTCTTCCCAGATTTTGTGAAGCCTTGTCCTAGTTGAATATTGTTAATATTATAGGATGTTTCATTGAAACACTAGCTATTGATCCAACACAACAATTATTGATCTCCCACTCCCACCTCACCTGTTTTCTTGTATTGGCCAGTGGGGAAGAAAAGAATAGGTCATGCCCTGGGTATAACTCTCAATCTCACTGGGCAATGGTGGTACACACCTTTAATCCCAGGACTTGGGAGGCAGAGACAGGTGGATCTCTGAGTTCAAGGCCAGCCTGGTCTATAGATCAAGTTCCAGGACAGTCAGAGCTACACAGAGAAACCCTGTCTTGATAAAAAACAAAAACAACAGCAACAAATAAATAAGTAAATCTCAGTCACTGGCTTCTGTAGCCTTGGGTCAGGATGAGTCAGGCAGATGCATACTTGTGGTGTTAGAGAACAGCCTGCTGGCAGAGTTGGTGCCAGCCTGCAGTGGCCCAGATACAAAGCCAGCTACCACAGGGCTGAAGTTGAACATGTGTTGCATTTCTTTTTTGTTTTTTTAAATTGACTATTGTGTAAAGGTAAAAGAATGTTGACTAAAATACAGATAAATAATAAGCATTATGCTTAAGTTCTCATGTATCTAGCTTATAATTTAAGAAAAGAAACATCTCTTGACCTTTGAAACCCCCTAATTCCCCTAATAACCTCCTGATGAGACCAGATACTTTAAGTGACATTTTATTTCTGAATGTCTGAGGCTCGAGGGGGAAAGGGCCTTGTCAAAAGTTCCTGTTCTTCAGTGTGGTGCCATAGATTGGAGAAGCCACCCAGTGAATGTCTGGGGAACTTGACTCCATCTGACCTAGCAGGTCTGATGAAAGGTGTAGGCCTTGGTCATCTCTGACACCTCTTGGTGCCTGGAACAAGCTGTCCTGTGCCCCAGGTCCCCAGTTCCATCTGCTCTGGCGTAGAGTTTTAATCTCCCAGCCTTCCAGCCAGCAAGTGTGAGTAGCAGTTCCCTGCTCCTACAAAGGTCACCGCTGGCCTGAATCCAACTGTACGCTAGCGAAGGTCTTCCAAGCACATTGAAAAGTCTCTCTGCGGCCCAGAGACTGCACTTGAAACTCCTTTCGTTTTTGTATCAGTCTCTTTGATGTCACCCCATCAGAGCCTCTGTCTCTGACCGGGTCACAGTACCAGGAACCACTTGGGCTACCAGGCCCTGCAAGTTTTATTCTAGAAATAATACATGTTCTTTTCAGCCAAGGTATTTATAGAGGATGAGAAAGAACTGCTGAGATTGGAATATAGGATTGCAGAGTGGAGGGAGGAAGAAGCAGATCCGTTCTCCTTTCTTCAGTTTGTGATGCTGCTTGATGATAACAATATAATAATACTCAGTGTAAACATGGCTTTCCCTGGGCTCCCTAGTCCTGAGAGAGAGGAAGAGTCACAGGCTTCCCTGGCAGGTCTCAGGAGACCCGAATCAGGGCTTTGGCCTATCAGTGTTGACCATCCGGGACTATGGAAACTTCAGATCAGAAAAGGCCGCCTTTCAGGCCTTGAGGCTAGTGTCCAAATTAGGGGATTTCCTAGTCACTAACATTTGAAAAACAGTTTTTAAAGCTTTTTATTTTGGTGGTTGGTGAAACAATCAACTACCAATATTTGTCCCCATTTTAAATGACTTGTATTGTTTTGAGACTGGGTCTTTCTGTGTAGCTCTGGCTATCCTGGAATTCACTGTGTAGACCAGGCTGGCCTCAAACTCCCAGAGTTCTACCTGCCTCTGCATCCCGAGTGCTGGGACTAAAGTGGTGCACCACCAGACCCAGCTAAAATGACTTTTTAAACAACGATAATAACAAAAGGAAGGTTCTTCTCCGTCTTTATAGAGAATGAGCTATAGCTGGGCATGATGGTGTGTATTTGGAAGGTGGAGGCGAAGGAGCAGGGGTTTAAGGCCATCCTATCCTAGGCTGCATGTCAAGTTCATGGCCAGCCTGAACTACATGAGTCCCTGTTTCAAAAAGCAAAACCAACCAAGCAAAATTAGTGAACTATATGTTGCCAACACTTAGCTTTAAAAATAACTTCCGCATATTAGTGGTGATTCTGTGGCAGATTGTCAGAGTCCATATTCAGTTACCCAGGAAACTGACAAAACCTCTGCCTGGGATGTATCCTGGGCACTCTGATTTCATCTTGATGGGGCGAGCTTTCCTGTTATTTGCAGCTAGAGCAGAGAATTATCTGTTATCCAGTCTCCTTTCAATGTATGAGTCCAGCATAGTGTTTCTACCCAATGGTTGTAGAACTGAGACTAGTGACCTGGGATTGTCTTCATTTTGTAAATCTCCCATTTAATTTTCTGGGCATGATGGCACACACCATTAATCCCAGGACTTGAAAGGCAGAGGCAGGCAGATAGATCTCTGGTTCAACCCCAGCCAGGATAAAACTTGAGGGGCCTGATAGCCCAAGTAGTTCCTGGTTCTATGATCCCCATCAGAGACAGACCACCTAGGGCTACATAGTGAGACCTTATCTTTTTGTTTTGTTTTGTTTTGTTTTGTTTTGTTTTGTTTCAAGACAGGGTTTCTCTGTATAGTTTTGGTGCCTGTTCTGGATCTCACTCTGTAGACCAGGCTGGCCTCGAACTCACAGAGATCCTCCTGGCTCTGCCTCCCGAGTGCTGAGACTAAAGGCGTGCGCCACCACCGCCCGGCTGAGACCTTATCTTAAAGAAAACTGGTTTCCTGTGAGTCTGGATCAGAGAAGAAATAGGAACAACACTTCAATAAGTGCCTGCTGGGAACCAGGCCCAATGCAGATGATTATTTTTTGTTATTTGCTTAACTTGAAATAATATTTGCATTTAAAATATAATAAAGTATAAAGAGAAATAACAATGACATCTACTGTCAGATGATTCCTATTACATTAAAAGAAAACAAACTGAGTACCCTGTGGTAGGCAGAATAATTACCTTCCTCGTAACTCCCAACAATGTCCATATCATAATTTCCAGAACCTTGTATAGCAAAAGGGACTTTACATTAGTGATTGTAAGATGAGATTATCCTGAGTTATCTAGGTAGGCACAGTGTAATCATAAGGCTATCTCAAGAAGAAAGATGGAGGCTGGAGAGTATAAACTGTGTCTCCTGCTCAACTTTCTGTGAACCTAAACCTGCTCTAACAAATACAGTCTACTAAACAGAACAGTGGATAGCCAAGGCAGTGGGAGAGGGAGGCCAGAGAAGCAAGAATGGTAAACTCTGAGATGGCTTGGGTCTCCAGTGGTGGAAGCTGTAAGGGAGTTATGAGCTCAAGAGTGCAGGCCCCAACAAGCTGGAAAAGGAAGCCAGTAGATTCTTCTCAAGAGAACCCAGAAGGAACACAGTTCTGCCCAGGCCTTGAGTGCAGCCCAGAAGACCCATTTTGACTTCTGACCCAAGAAATGTGTAGTGGTAAACTGTACTTTTTAAAATGCTGATGTGGGATTGGCTATAGCAGCAATAGAAAACTCATACAGTAATGCAGTGTCCAGGCATTTCCCATGCCCTTTCCTGTGGAGATTGGTGCTTTGAGACGGTTTCTTACTTATGTAGCCATTCTCCCTCCTCAGCCTCCCTTTCGGGGGTTCTGAGACCAGGTATTTGTCACCATGTCTGACTTTTACATGTCTCATTTAATTCATGTAACAGGCATTTTAGCCTCATTTTAGAGATGAGGTAGCTAAGATTTACAGAAACTAATAAATGACAGATGAATTTTGTTGTGGTGGTTTTGGTTTTTGTTTTGTTTTGAGATAGGGTCTCATGTACCCAGGCTCATCTTGCCCCTCCATTTCCTGTGTACTGCAGTTATAGGCATGGACCATCACACTTTGCTTGCCAGAGCAGGATTTTTTGTTTGTTTGTTTGGTTTTTGGTTTTGTTTTTTTTGTTTTTGTTTTTTGAGACAGGGTTTCTCTGTAGCTTTGGAGCCTGTCCTGGACTAGCTCTGTAGACCAGGTTGACCTCGAACTCACAGAGATCCACCTGCCTCTGCTTCCCGAGTGCTGGGATTACAGGCATGCGCCACCACCACCCGGCCAGAGCAGGATTTTAACCTAGCTGTCCCTTAAAGGCAGCTCTTTGTGTGGTCACCATCTGTGCCCTAAATCTGACTGGGCTCTGCCTGCCCGTCCAGGCTCTGGTATAGAGCTCCTCACTAGAGAGAGGGTCTCAGCCTTCCTTCTGGAGCAAGGAGTAATGTAAGAAAGAGGGGCATCAAGGAGAGATTTGTGGGCTAGAGAGATCGCTCAGTGCTTAAGAGCACTTGTTCAGTTTACAGTAGCCACATGGTGATCACAGCTGTCCATAACCCCAGTTCCAGGGAATCTGACTGTCTGTCAACCTCCATGGGCAGCAGACACACACATGGTACACAGACATACATGCAAACAAAACGCTCACATACAGAAATAATTAAAAAGTGTGGTCTGTCGTGGTATGCATCCAACATTTGGGAGGTAGAAGCAGGAGCATCAGGGGTTCAAAGTCATCTTTAGCTAGTTTGAGGCCAGCCTGGGCTCCATGAGACCTTGTTTGGGAGGGTGAGGAGGAAGAGAGGTTTGTAAGTCATCCAAGGAAGAGTAAGGAGGGTTTTTAAAGAGCAATACGAGCACAGGAGACAGTGCGTTTTTACCCTGTGTGGGCCATGGCACCATGCAGACCCACCGTGAACTGTAATCGAGCCGGTTCACGCCCCATTCTCATCCATGAGACATCATGGCCGGGTAGTACCCAAGTGATGAGAGAATTGAAGAATTGGAGAATAGAAGGCCAGTGTCTTCATGAAATGTCCTCATTGTTATGTCTGGAAACATTCTCCGGATTGCTGATTGTGGCTTTTTTAAGCAGACAAGCCTGCAGGGGGAGGAAAGTCTCCAAATGCAGATTCCCAGCAGTTAAGGGCATGGGGAGCCATTGACCTGGGCCTGAGGTTTGCCTCCCTCCGAACACACAGTATTTCTGGGAGTGCCCTGCCGTTGACCCATGCGAGCTGCTCCATGTCCTGTGTTGCTATCACAGCAAAGAGAAAGACTGCTGCGCTCACTGACGTTTGTCTTTGCAGTCCTACGGAACATCTTCATCCTCACCTGCATCATCATCGTCTGCTCTCTTCTCTTCCCTGTCCTCTGGCATCTGTGGATTTATGCAGGAAGTGCCAACTCTAATTTCTTTTATGCCATCACACTGACCTTCAATGTTGGGCAGGTAAGAGCTGAGGATAGCACAGGGTCAGGGGTCAGCTGAGACCGTGCCTATTGTTATGATTTATTACCATGTGGGGGCGGGGCATGGGTATCCTGAGCATGCAGGGAACCATGCTGGCGTGCTGGGCAGATGCAGCAGCGGGCTGATGGGCATGGCAGCCGGGTGGTGGCCAGTGATACACAACCCAGATGATGCATCCACATGGAGAGTTTATTATAATAGAGAGATAAAGAGGCAAAGAGATAGAAAGAGGGAGACAGAGACGGGGGATCGAGGGGTACACACATCATGGGAGCAGTGGGAGAGAAGGGGGGGTTCAAGGGTGCGCACCTCATGGGAGGGAAGCAGAAGAGGAGAGAGAGAGAGAGAGACAGACAGACAGACAGACAGACAGAGAGACAGAGAAATATGGGCAGAGTTTTTCCTTAAGAGGAGACTTTGACCAGGATACAGGGTGGCACCACGGGGCGGGATCCGAATATTAACACCTATCCTATAGTTTTGAATATGCAGGGGGAAAGCTCCTCTGTCTTTGAACTCACTTGGGTAGAAGGGATTGGGGAGTGAATAGTGTCAACTGAATCTGTTTGCATGTGTTGGGTACCACGCTGAGTGTTGCTTCATTGAATCCTTACAACAAATCTAGAGAAAGTGCTATCCATAGTTTACAAATGAGGGACTGGGGCTCTTCACTCATGGTCAGTGGAGGCAAGAAACAAATTCAGGTAAGGCCCAGCTTCAGAGGCACCCCACTTTTAAAATTGTGCCTTGTTGGCATTATCAAGTGTGTAGGTCGAGGGTAAGACAGCCTTGTGGATTTTGAGGACAGCAGAAGCAAAGGCAGGGAGTTTAGGAATGAGATGGATTGGTTGTTGGGTGAACAATGAAACAGCAGTGTATCATATAGCCCAGGCTGGCTGCAAAGGTACTATGTAGCCAGTGATGACCTTGATCTTCTGATCTTCCTGACTCCACCTCCTGAGTTTCCATGGTCCCTGATTTATGCAGTGCTGAGCATAGGATCCAGGGCATCCTGGATGCTCGGCAAGCATTTTAACAGCTGAGCTACATCCCTAGCCCCTGGTTTTGTTTTGCTTTAAAAAAAAATTATGTAATTTTTTAATGTGCATTGGTGTTTTTGCCTGCATAAATGTTTATGTGAGGGTGTTGGATTCCCTGGAATTGGAGTCACAGATAGTTGTGAGCTGTCATGTGGTTGCTGGGAACTGAACCCCGGTCCTCTGAAGAGCAAGCAGCCAGTGCTTTTAACCGCGGAACCATCTCTCCAGCCCCAAGTCTCTATTGGTTCATTCTTAAAAGGATTCCTAGGTCTCACTCGTAAAGATCAGAGGCTTGTACTGTTAACTAGCTCCCTTTGTGGAATCATCCATCCTTCGTGAAGTTCCATCCTTCAGTCTGCCGTGTTCTTTCATGGTAGACTCTGCCCTCAGAGTCAGTTGTACTGTTGACCACTTTAATGCCGTTGGCATAGCCAGGTATTTCCCTGCATGGTGGATGGGTTAGAGGCAGAGTTGTTTGGAAAGACTGGTGGTGTCAGACAGTAGGCCCCAGAATGTCTTGTCTCCAGGATTAGCAGTTTGGGGAGGAGTTTAAGCTTTTGCTAATGAGTTGGTGGGACCGGTGTTTCCTGTGTGGATGTCGCTGGATGATTTACATCCAACCCAACCACCTTTGGTGTGTGAACAGCAAAAGAGAGGTCTCATCCCTGGTGGTAGTTTCTGATGGTGACCGAGCAGCGTCTCTATCCTTGTTCTACCAGGGCAGAAATCTACAGGATTCAACGTAGTGTCTAAAATAACCCAAAGGCCATCATGGTGATGGTCTTGGACCTGCCTCAGCCTCGAGGGAAGTTGGGGAACTCCAAAGAAATATTCCTCAGCCTGTTGTCCTGACTCTAGTTTTGCTCAAGAAATGAAATTGGCAGTGTTTATGAGGCATCTGTGGGATGCTTCCTCTATGACAGGAAGGTCTCTTAATACCAAGGGGCTATTTGCAACCCATCAGGTGCCATCAAAAGCAAGAGAAACTTAATTTTGGACAAGAGGGATTTGGGTTGAACTAGAGACCAAAGGCAGAAGGCTCAATCAAGTACATTGGTAGCTGAACTACAGAGAACAGCCAAGTTCTTGGCATCATTTCTTACCTTTAAAAGTTTTTTTTAAATTCTTTTATTATTATTGTGTGTGCGTGTTGGTTATTTTACGCTGTTGGTTATGCTACTGCGCTGGTTAGATGGCGCTGCACCCTCCCCCTTGGCTAGTCGCCGCCCGCGGCTGCCATGCCGGCGGAGGAGCGTGCTGATTAAAAGAATCATAACCATGGTTAACCTTTTAGAGCTTTATTGGGAGGGAGAGAGAGAGAGAGACAGAGAGAGACAGAGACAGAGAGAGAAGGAGAGAGAGAAACAGAGAAACAGAGAGACAGAGAGGGGGGAGGGAGAGAGAGAGAGGGAGCCCGATGGGGAGGAAAGGAGCAGAGAGAAAGAGAAAGAACAGAGCGCCCACCCGCTTTTTAGGCTGGGACACCGGCGAAGGTTGATGACGTAATTAAAGACCAAACCCTTACAGTGCGTGTATGTGTGTGTGTGTGTATGTGTGTATGCTTGCTCTTGGAGGTCAGAAGACAGCGTCAGATTTCTTGGAGCTGTAGTTACAGGTAGTTGTGAGCCACCAAATGTGTCTCCTGGGACCTAAACATTGATCCTGTGCAAGAGCAGAAAGCACTCTTAATCACTGAGTCATTTTTCCAGCCCCCAAACCTTGTGTTTTGAGAAAGGCCTCTCACTAGGACTTGGGGCTTGCCAAATTAAGCTAGGCTAACCAGACAGTAAGTTCCATGGATCCTCCTGTCTCTACCTCTCCAGCTCTGGGATTACAAGGAATATGCCAGCATGTCTAGCTTTTTATGTGGGTGCTGGAAATTAAACTTAGGTTTCCATGCTTGCGTGTGAAGTGCTTTATTGGTTGAGGTATCTCCCCAGCTCCATCATTTCCTATCTTCTATTTATTTTTATTTTATGTGTTTGAGTGTTTTACCTTCCTGTATGTATGTGTATTATGTATGCTCCTGGTGCCCATGGAGGTGAGAAGAGGGTATAGACTTCCCTATAATTGGAGTTATAGATGTTATAAGTCACCATGAGAGTGCTGGATTAAACCTGAGTCCTCTGCAAGAGTAGCCAGTGTTTTTAACCGAAGAGCTGTCTTTCCAGCCCCCATTTCTTTCTTTCTTTCTTTTTTTTTTTTTTAAAGACATTTATTTATTATGTATACAGTATTCTGCCTACATGTATGCTTGCAGGCCAGAAGAGGGCACCAGATCTCATTACAGGTGGTTGTGAGCCACCATGTGGTTGCTGGGAATTGAACTCAGGACTTCTGGAAGAACAGCCAGTGCTCTTAACCGCTGAGCCATCTCCCCAGCCCCCCAGCCCCCATTTCTTATTTTTTTAAAAACATTTTAATACATTTTTAATCACATAAGAATAAATGACTTTATTGTTGTTATGGGAAAGATGTCAAACAAAAAAATGTGGAATGAAAAATAAAGTTTGAAGATTAGGACTGTAGCTCAGCAGTAGTATGCTTAACTAGCATGCTTGAAGCCCTAGATTAAATCCCCAGTGTGGAGATCTGAGGGTGGGTATGATAGCACATGGCTTTAATCACAGCACTGAGGAGGTGGAAGCAAGATCAGGAATTGAATGCCATCCTTGCCTATGTAGTTCAAGGCTTTCCTGGACTGGTAAAGCCATCTCAAAACAAACAAAAAACCAAGAACAAACAAACAGATAGAAGTCTTTATTGGGGCTGGGCGGTGGTGGCGCACGCCTTTCATCCCAGCACCCGGGAGGCAGAGGCAGGCGGATCTCTGTGAGTTCGAGGCCAGCCTGGTCTACAGAGCGGGATCCAGGAAAGGCGCAAAGCTATACAGAGAAATCCTGTCTCAAAAACACACACACACACAAAAAAAAAGTCTTTATTGGGATCTGAGAATGTACTCAGTGTACGGTGTTTGCCTAGCAATTTTTGCTTTTGTGTGGGGAAAGTGTGCACATGGACATGTGTGCTTGTGGGTGGGGAGACCAGAGATTGATGTTGGGTGTCTTCTTCAGGCCCCCTTTACTTTATTTTTTGAGACAGTGTCTCTCCCTGAACCTGGCGCTTGCCGGTTCATCCAGACAGGCCACCCAGCAAGCTCCAGGGATCCTGTCTTTGCCCTCCCAGCACTATGGTTACAGTTGTGGGTTGCTACACGTGGCTTTTTAATACAGTTACTAGGGACTGAACCCGGGTTCTTATGCTTGCACTTTACCAACTGAGCTATCTCCCTAGGCTCCCTCTATCGTTTTTGGAGACAGCGTCTCCTCTTTTTAGGATGGCCTGCACCACTGTATAGTCTGTGCTAGCCTCCATCTCTTGGAGATCCTCCTGCCTCAGTCTCCCAAGTGCTAGAATCGCGGATTGTGTCACCGTGTTCATTTTACCTAGCATTCTTTTTTCCTCCCCTCCCCTACTCCCCTCCCCTCCCCTCCCCTCTTTTCTTTTTAGACAGGGTTTCTCTGTGAATCAGCCATGGTTGTCCTAGACTTGCTCTGTAGACCAGGCTGGCCTCGAACTCACAGAGATCTGCCTGCCTCTGCTTCCCAACTGCTGGGACTAAAGGTATGCACCACCACCAATGGTTTATCTAGCATTCTTAAGACCCTGAGTTTGATCCAGCACCACCAAGGGGGGGATCTGCCTGGGCTCTATCCCTCCCTATCCAGAAAAGGTCATTTGGCCATGTGCTTACTCAGGTTTGTGTCTTTTAGACTTATCCATTTAGAGACAGCTGTGAGGACCATGTACAAGAGGAGCTTTTGGGTTTGTGTGAGTCAAAAACATCCGAATCTACAAACTGCTTTTGGACTTGGTGTTTTCACAAAAAAATCACTCATCTTGAGATAAAATTTTTAATTTTTTTTTTCAAACTGAGTCTTACTGGGTGTGTTGGCACACCTTTGATCCCAGCACTTGGGAGGCAGAAATAGATAAATCTCTGTGAGTTCGAAGCCAGCCTAGTTTATAATTGAGAGTTCTAGGACAGCCAGAACTACATAGTAAGACTGTCTCAAAACAAATAACAACAACAAAAAATTCGGGTGTGGTGGTGAATGCCTTTAGTTCCAGCACTCAGGATTTCTGTGAGTTTGAGGCCAGCCTGGCCTACAAAATGAGTTCCAGGACAGCTAAAGCTATTGCATAGAGACAGAGAAATCCTATCTCAAAAAACAAAACAAACAAAACAAAACAAAAAAAGAAAGAAAGAAAGAAAAGAAAAACTGCCTGGTGGAGGTGGTGGCACATGCCTTTAGTCCCAGCACTTGGGAGACAGAGGCAGGCAGATCTCTGTGAGTTTGAGACCAGCCTGGTCTGCAGCACGAGTTCCAGGACAGCCAGGGCTACACAGAGAAACCTTGTCTTAAACAAACAAACAAAACAAACAAGCAGGGTATAGGAGAGATGGCTCAGCAGTTAAGAATACTGGCTGCTCTTGCGAAAGACTGGGGTTTGATTCCTAGCACCCACAACTGCCTCTAACTCCAGTTGCAGGCGATCTGATGCCTTTCTCTGGCTTATTCATATACCATACATGTAGGCAAAATATCCATACACCCATACACATAAAATAATAATAAAAATAATTTAAAAAAATCAAACAGACTTTCATGTAGCCAAGACTGGCTTCAAACTTGCTATGTACTTGAAGATAACCTTGAACTACTGATCCTTCTTAATCTATCTCCTGAATGTTGCGAGTACAGGCATATACCACCAAGCCTAGTTTTAGGTCATGCTGAGGACTGAACCCAGTTTTCATGCGTGCTAAACAAGCACTCTGCCAACTGGGCTCCATCCTCAGCCTCTTGAGATGAATTTTGTAGCGACTCCATCATGTTCCTTGGGTAGGAGGGCCTGTGATTTATTTGACCAGGTAACCCTTTGCTGTTGGGATTTGAGGTTGCTTCTGGCTATTTTGCTGCTTGAAATGGAAGAGGCTTTTGTATTCGTCCACATAGTTCATATGTGTATAACAATGTATTTAGGGTAGATTTTAAATGGTAAGATCTGCAGAGTGAGAAGTTATGTGAATGCTCTATTTTTGGAATATATTACCAAGTTGCTATTCTCAATGTGCCTGCCAGCAGAAGTCCAAACAACCCCTTAAGCTGGTGGACTATTATGTACCTGTCATTGGCCTTCACAGGTCTGAGCCCTGGCCGTAGAGAGCTCCCTTGGGTTGAACGTTTCTGGAAGTTGTTGACCTTGAGTTTTGCTGCTGCCCCCCCCCCCTCCAGATCAGTAAAAGAATGCCTCAGGCGGCACCTTTGTTTACTAGGCTTTCACTCTAATCCGATCCTTTCTTTTTCTGACCTGGATACGGTGGCACATAATTGTATTCTAATATTTCGGTGGCTGAGGTATGAGGATTACCTTCAGTTCAAGACTAGCCTAGTCTGTATAGGAAGACTTGTCTAAAAAAAAAAATAAACAAATTAAACAAAAAAGATTATTAACCTGGAGTGTTGACTAACGAAAAGAGCCCCTCACCAGGAAGAGCATACTGCCCGTGTCCTGGGCCTTCGGTCCACTGAGTGCAGATACAGGACATTTAGAATTTTATTTTTGTTTGTTTCTTGAGACAGGGTTTCTCTGTATAACAGTCCTGGCTGTCCTGGAACTCACTCTGTAGACCAGGCTGGTCTCAAAAGCAGAGCTCGCCGGGTGGTAGTGGTGCACGCCTTTAATCCCAGCACTCGGGAGGCAGAGCTAGGCAGATCTCTGTGAGTTCGAGGCCAGCCTGGGCTACAAAGCAAGATCTAGGATAGGCACCAAAACCACACAGAGATCTGCCTACCTCTGCCTCCTGAGTGCTGGGATTAAAGGTATGCGCCACTACTCCAGGCTTATTAATTATTGTATGTGAGTATGTTTATGACATGTGTGATACATATGTGCCATGACAAGTGTGTGGAGGTCGGAGGACAGCTTTTAGTAGTTGGTTCTCTCCTTTAGTCTTCTCATATTCTGGAGCTTAAACTCAGGTCGCCAGGCTTACACAGTAAGCACATTGCCTGCTGAGCCATCTCGCTGTCTCTTTCTTGGTCTCCCTGTCTATCTCTGCCCTAGCAGTGCTGTCTGCCTCTTGTTAGACCATGAACTTCTCGAAGGCAGGGATCTGCTTCTCCCCGTGTAGGGTCCCCAGGTACCAAGTCAGTGAGAGGCACAGAGCAGTTGCTTAGAAAAGTATTTGTTAAATGAATGAGTGAAGACGTGAACAAACCAAAGGCAGCCAGAGAAAACATCATGTGATTTGTGGCTAGATGTGCTTGGTTGGCGGAGGAATCCAGTAGGAACAAGATGGCTTTCCTGTTGAGAGGCCAGACAAAGGCCAGAAGGACTAAGAGTAGTGACTGGACCTTTAGACTTGGAAAGAAAGAAGGGAAGGGGAGCTGGGTGATCCTGAAGTGGCTGATACCTGTAATCCAGCACTTGGAAGGCAGAGGCCAGAGGTTCCTTAGTTCCAAATCAGCCTGAGCTTCATGGGGGAAGTCAAGCTACCCTGTACATTCCAAGACCTTGCCTGAGGGAGGGAAAAAGTGAGGCAGACAGGAAGAGGATGGGAAGGAAAGGAAGGTGGAGTGAAATCACACATCTGAGGCCAGTTTGCAAGTGTCTCCACCCTTTTCCTTCTGTCCAAACCTGGCCTCTTCATGTCCTGCACAGCCAAGCCCAGTCCTGCTTCTTTGTTGGCATCTCTATTAAGAGATCAGGCATTTGGGGACAGACGCTTATTCCACAGCCTGTGCTTATAAATACCTTTCTAGCAGGGAAAAGTAGTTTCCTCTAGCCTCCTCCTTCCCTCCCTGGTACAGGCAGATAAGAGCTGTTCTGTGTGCCAAATGGCCACAAATTCCAAATAGGTGCTCAGAGCCCAGACCTTCATTGTCAAAATCAGCTTTATCTATATAGACTGCATAGAACAACTTGACCTATTGAATCTTGTTAAAGTCCTGCTCTGTTCATGTTGAAAGGATGATGCCCTATTACAGAATGAATGTGTGTAGATTTTTAGTTACCCAGCAGGTACTCCAGTGACTAAGGCTCTGTTCTTTCTCTTGGGGACCATTAAGTAATTTTCATCATGTGGTAAGCACACATCGTTTGGTAATTACCATCGCCTCAGAGTCAGTAACAGGAAGTGACAGCAGTAAACCATCTAATGAGGCATGTGTGCCTGTGTGTGTGTGTGTGTGTGTGTGTGTGTGTGTGCTTGAGTGTGAAAGAGAAGATTGAAATCTACTGGTTGATTGCGTGAGGCCTCCTCCAGCTCCCTCACTGGTGACCTTCAGCAGGTGATTTAACCTCTTTAGGGTACAGTTTCTTAGTCTCAGATTTCAGGGTGATAATTCTCACCTCATAGGGTGTTTAGTGGATTTGCTATAACCTGTGGGTCCTATTATTGCCATAAATCACATTGCTGGCATGTGAAATGTGAAGAATAGTGTGCTCTTCAGATACATACAGCAACCTTCCAGGGCAGTATTCAGTTCATAAATGATGAGAGACAGTCTCTTTTTTCTTTCCTATTTAAATTTAGGACAGGATCTCATGTAACCAGCCTTACCTCCAGCTTTTCATGTAGCTGAAGCTGGCCTCGAACTCCTCATCTTTCTGCCTCTACCTCCCAAATGTTGGGATTATAGGTGTAACAAATTAATCAGTGGTTTATGTACACACACACACACACAGAGAGAGAGAGAGAGAGAGAGAGCGAGAGCTTGAGAGCTTTCATGAATCTGTTTTTTCTAAAAGAAAAAGCTAAAGTGTCCCAGTCACCCTAAATAAATTTAAGAACAGAGAACACTGGGATCTTACTTTAAAGTTGTAATTAGTGGCTCATGCTTAAGGAAGGTTTACAAGGAGCTGGCCCCATGTAATCTGGATCATGTGCTTGTTTGGCCTTCTGAGTCTCTCTCCATGTGTTTACATGTATCATGTACTCATGGAGAGTTTGTGTGTGTGTGTGTGTGTGTGTGTGATTATGATGGAAAGAAGTATCTTCTATTTTCTTTTAGTAAAACATCTTGGTAATCTTCCTTTGTTTGTATATGAGAGGAGCCTCCTGTTTGTCTAAGTCCTGCATGAGAGATCTCACCATGCTCCACACATCTAACTTCTGCTCTCTGCAGCCCTTTAGGTGAATGAGACATAGCCCTCCTTACAATGAACCCACAGTATGGGAAAGAATGCAGAATAAACAAGCAGGGCAGAGCAGTGTGATGTGCTCACCGTGGGGCTGGGAGCCTGGAGCCAGGACTGTGAGTGCCTCTAGGGGAAAGAGGTTTCTAAATACAGTTCTGGGGGACATACAGGATCCAACTGGGTACTAGGAGGAAGAGGAGGAGGAGGAAGGGGGAGAGAGAAGGGGAAACCCGAGGAAGAGGATAATGCTGTGTGTTACTGTGTAGCACTGGCTGTGCTCTGGGACAAAGAAGGAGAACATTCCAGGGTTGCAGTGGTCAGAGCTACACAGCCCTTGGGGACCTCATTATGCTGAGGTTCAGGCTGAGCCATTAGTTTTCAACCAAGGATAAATGTGATTGGATTCAGACTGCAGACTGTTTGCTGCCAGGAAGAGAAGAGGTTGTGAGCGGGCATCCTGGTGTGGAGGAGGAGGCTGCTGTAATCTGTGAGAGGCTGTACTCTTGGTTGCTTAACTTGGAAGGTGGCTGTGAGGACTTTGTATGTTGTTGAACAAGAATGTTTTTGAGATTTGAAAGGACCAGGTAAGTAACAGCTGCTACTCTGGCACCAATCTACAGTCCTACCTGCTAACAGTGACTTGAAGCCCGGTGATTTCCGGCTTTTTCTTTGTTTTTGAGACAGGATCTCTTTCTTGTAACTCATGCTGGCCTCCGACTTACTAAGTGGCTGAGAATGACTTGAATTTCTGATCCTCTTATGTCCACCTCTAAGTGCAGGGTTGCAGGCCTGTGACGCCACTCCGCTTCCCTGCTGTTTTTATCTTTAGAGTTGGAAGGTGAAGCTCTGTCCCCTCCCTTGCAGGGTCTGTTTGTCCTGAGTGGGTAGGCCAGAGCTCCACAGGCAGCTGCCAGCCTCCTCTGGCTTCTACCTGCCTAGACTCCAGGCAGGTAGCCAAGGAAGCAGCACTTTGCCAACTACGGCAACCAGTTGAAGTCCCCAAGAGTGTCAGTGTCTCCAACAGAAGGAAGAGGCCTAGGGGGTCAAGACATACTAAGGTGCTCACGTCTGCTTCCAGGAGGCTGTAGTCAAGAGACTCCCGATTGGTCAAGGTGGATAACCCAGTTGGCTCTCAAGTCTCAAACTTACTTAGCCTTTTCCAAGAAGAACCTGGTAGAGCAGCAGAGCTGTAACTGGGGAGAACAAACTCGGGGGGGGGGGGGGGGGGGGTGAGAGGGGGGGGGGGGGCTTGTCAGAGCATGGAGTGTCAGCCAGCCTCAGCCAGTGCGAGTGCCAAGCCTGAGAGGTGGAGGGTGATGGAAAGAACTCTGAATTTGGACATAGACAAGCAGGGTTGATGAGATAGCCTGACTTCTCACTCATACCTGTGACCCTGGGTTATAAATGGGCCACAGCCCAGGAGTTACGGAGTTCCTAAGGGGCCTGGCCAGGTGCTTAGAAGATGTTTTTCTGTCTCTTTTCTGTCAAATCTGTACTGAAGCATGTTCTGAGTCTCCTTCATTTTTGATTCATTTTGTCCTCTGTGACCCTGGCTACTTCATGAAGTCTCTACCACAGAGCAGAGAAGAGCAGCCCTGGGTACTTTATGATTGTCAAGGAGAGGAGTGAAGTCTCATCAAGCCATGGCTGAAGGGTAGTGCCAAAAGGCTAAGGACCAACACAACACACCCAGAGTAGGAGCCCTGTGCTGGGCCTAGGGCTCCAGAACTGGAGCAGATACCACCCTATTGGGGTCATATAACTGAGCATAGGGTTATTATGGGGGCTGCTGAGCAAGTAGGCATGAGGGCAGGGGAAGTAGCAGGGGCCTCTGTCAGTGTTTGCAGGCATGATAGCTCGGAAGATGCATGTGATCTGAGCATCCAGGTGGCCGAAGCAGGTAGACCACACTGAGTTCAAGGCAGCCTGGGCTATAGAGTGAGACCCTGTCTCAAAAGGAAAGAACTACAAAAAGTGATCCTTCAGGGGCCAAGAAGTTAGATAAGGGAGACACCCCTCCCCTTCCTGAGCCCTGTGGTGGTGCCCGGTGTGGTGGTGCCCTCCTTTAATACCAGCATTCAGGAGGCAGAGGCAGGTGGTTCTCTGTGAGTTCGAGGGAAACTGGTCTACCTAGTGAGTTCTAAGAGCCACATAGTGAGACCCTGTCAAAAAATAAAAACAAACCCCAACAACGAAATGGCTGTGTTGGGGATAAAAGGAGTCCTGTAGGAAGTCTGGGAGTGTGGAAAGTACCTAAGTGAGAGGCTGGGTGATCAGCCACAGCAAGCAGGGCAGCTTCCAAGAACAGGCCCCGGGTCTCTGAAGGCAGAGGGACAAACGTGTTCTTGGGCCCCTAAATCCTAGGTATGGACTAGGGAAGACCACTGTGGTGGGTCATGAACTGGAGCTGATTGCTCGCATTTTATACATGAGGAAAAGGAAATTGAAGGAATGGAAAGTCCGTTCCTAACTTGCCCATGCTTTTGTTACTCGCTGCTCAACTTTCCCCTGCTCAGAATAGGCAGAGGAGCTGTGGGTTTGCAGCTGTTGAGCAGGTGAATCCTAGGACCTCTGGGAATCTCCTCCTTGCAGTCTTAATGGAAAGTCCCAGGCCCAGGCTTTCCTCTGAAAGAGCCAAGCCTCAGGCCAGCCTTCTCTCCTTGCCCTGTAACTATGGCACCCGCCCAGAGCTGAGGACACTCACAGCTGTGTGCCCAAATGAGCAGGGCCCTTTTCTACACTTTCTCATTGTGCAAATATTGACACACTGAACACCCATATTCCCACTACAAAGACCCTATCAGTAATATTTTGCAGTGCTTGCTTGGTTACAGAATCCATCCCGTAAGCCATCTTTTATTTATTTTATTGTTATTTGGGTTTTTTTTTTTTTTTTTTTACTTATTATTTTGGCTTTTTGATCAGGATCTCATGCAGGCTAGGTACCTCCTAGGTGCTTCAATGACATGCCCTGCTCCTTTTTTTTTTTTTTAAATAAACATTTATTTTGTGTTGTGGAGCTGGGTCATGCACAGCATGCATGTGGACAGAGGACAACTTTCAGGAGTCAGTTCTCTCCTCCCACCATGTGGGTTCTGGGAATAAACTCCAGGTCATCATCAGGCTTGGCAGCAGGTGCCTTAACCTTCTCTGCCATCTCACCAACTCATCCTGGACTATTTTTAAATTTATTTCGAATTGAAATGCCGATATCAGTACATTTCCTGCTAACTATGTCAGCTTTTACATCATTAAATAGAGATCAGTGTTTATTTTCACTTCACTTACATAAAATTAACATAGTTGAACATTTGGGTCTTACACATGTATTTGTCAGAGCTACCTTTTACCATTTTTGTTTTGAAATCAAGTTTGTGTATCCTTGGGCAGCCTGGAACTCACTCTGTTGACTAGGCTGGCCCTGAACTTAAAAGGATCCCTCTGCCTCCTGAGTGCTGGAATTATAGGTATTCTTCACTGTGTCTTGCCCACCAAAATGTTTTTTAATTCACTGTGTTCTCACATACAATAGTCCAGCTGGACCAGGCTGCTCTAAAATTCACTCTGTGGCCAAGGATGACCTTCAACTCCCTGATCCTCCTGCCTCTGCCTTCTTGCTGGCTACACAGTAAATTCCAGGTCAGCTAGCTTGGACTAACTATTGAGACCCTGTCTTAAACAAACAGACTAGGATTTAGCTGCTGCTCCTTTATTGTTTGTTTTGTTTTGTTTTTATTCCCCCGAGACAGGGTTTCTCTGTGTAGCTTTGCGCCTTTCCTGGAACTCACTCTGTAGCCCAGGAGGGCCTCGAACTCACAGAGATCTGCCTGTCTCTGCCTCCCGAGTGCTGGGATGAAAGGCGTGCGCCACCACCGCCCAGCTGTTGTTTGTTTTTTGAGACAAGGTTTCTCTGTGTAACAGTCCTGGCTGTTCTGGAACTCCTTCTGTAGACCAGGCCAGCCTTGAACTCACAGAGATCCACCTGCCTCTGCCTCCGAAATGCTGGGATTAAAGGCGCACACCACCACTATCTTGTGGGAATGTAGCTCTTATAGAGTGCTTGCTTAGCATTCAAAAAGCCCTGGATTCAATCTCCAATGCCACATTAAAACAGATACGGTGACACATACTTGTAACCTCAGCATCTGGGAGGTAGACGCAGGTTCAGAAGTTAAAAGGGATCTCTGCTACATAGTTCAAGGCCAGCATGGGTTTCAAGAGACCCTGTCTCAAAACAAAACAAGTCAGGTGGAATGGTGTACACCTTTAATACCAGCAATCTAGAGGCAGAGTTTGGAGGAGCTCTGTGAATTGACACCAGCCTGGTCTACATAGAGAGGTTCCAGGACAACTAGGGCTACATAGAGAGACCCTGTTTCAAAACAAAACAAAACAAACCCAACAAGAACTCCAAACCCCCAAGCAAACAGAAACAAAACCCCAACAACAAAAAAGACCACAAATGTTTTTTTTTTTTTTTTTCTAGATAAACTTTTTATTGTGGAATTGCCTTGGAGTCGGGTTGCAGAGATAGTAGAGAGGTCTTATATATTCCATTCGGTTTTCCTTTGTTAACATCTTAAATTGCACAGAACTTTATTAAACTAAGAACCCACTCTGGGACATTACCATGAACTGAATGGGAGTCATGTCTTCTTCTAGGACCAACCTAGGGGACCATGTTGTACTTGGTTGTGTCTCCCCAGTGAACTCTGCTCTGCATCTTGTCTTTATTTTTCATGACCTTTGCAGGCTTAACAAACACTGGGCAGGTCCCCTAAATTAGGTTGGTCTGATGTTTGTTCTTTTTGTTTGTTTGTTTTTAAAGAAAACCAGGGGCTAGAGAGATGGTTCAGCAGCACTTGTTGCTCTTGCAGATGATCGAGTTTAACTCCCAGTATCCCATGGTCACTCATAACCATCCACGACCTCAACAGACACACAAGGTGCACATACATGCATGCAGGCAAAATGTAGAGTAAAACAATTCTAAAGAGGAAGACTCCCCAGGCCAAGCTCCCTTCTCATTATCTTGTCAGAATGTGCTAGCCATGTGATTTCAAGCTGATGCTACTCTACACCACGTTTAGTTTGGGGTTTGTTTTGAAATACAGTCTCACTGTAGCCCAGGCTGACCTGGAACTTGCCAGATTTAATGCCTTTAATCTGAGCACTCTGAATTTGAGGCCAGCCTAGACTACATCGAGAGTTCCAGGACAGGCAGGGCTACATAGAGAGACCCTGTCTCAAAAAACCCAAAACAAAACAAAAACTTTTCTTAGCAATTCTCCAGCCTCCCCTTCCTTCCAAGTGCTGGGATTACAAGAATGTGCCACCATGCTTGGCCTGAATTTTTATTTTTAATCCAAGCAATACAAGAAAATGGTACACAGAATTACGGTTTATAAGAATAGCTCCTGAGCTCCTCCTGTGGTAGGAGGTGTTCCTCTGTAATCCCAGCAAGAGGATTGAGTTCAAGGTCACCCTCTGCTACATACCAAGTTTGAGGCTACCCTGGGCTTTTCAGATGCTGTTTCCAAAGAAACCAAAGAACAAAATAGAACAGTTCCTCTTCAAGTCCACAGTTATTTCTTCAGGTCAGGTCCTTCTGAATGATGTGTTTAATATTTGTACATTTCTTCCCATATCACATTAGACTGGATCCTATAAAATTGCCAACATTTATTATTGGTTTTTTAGACAGGGTTTCTCTGTGTAGCCCTGATGGATGTCCTGGAACTCAAAAGACATGACTGCCTCTGCCTCCCGAGCACTGGGATTAAAGGTGTGAGCCATCACCGCCCAGCTATTGCCAATGTTATTAACTTGCAAAACAAACATAAATGTTATTTCCAGATATGGCTCAACCTAATAACCTAGTTTGATTTGCCTTCCTTTGACCTAGCCAACTCAACCACTGTGGGACAAGTTATGAATTCTGAATCTGCGATTGTCTCTCACCTACCCTGACACAGGGACTGGGCCTCCCTTTCCCAGATACAACATCTTGGGGTCTGGGTGAGAGAACCCCAGGGTTTAAGGTCAGCTGAACCGCTGCCTCAACCAGGATTGCCAAGGGCTGCCTGGTTGCTTGCTGGTGTTACAGATCCCTGTGTCCTTTTGTGATTTGGCCCATGGCACAAGGGTGCATGCCCAATAGTCCAGACCTCCAGGTATGGCCTTAGTCTCTCTATTGGTAAAATAGACCATAGTCTTCCATTGAGATAATATAATGGCAGGCATGTGTCCAGTGAGTGTCAATGTTTTTGGCCCTCCAAGGTCTTCTTAGCTGCTCTTCTACCTTCAGAAGTATATAGCTGCCCAGGACAGGGCTCTGGAGACCTAGATCCCTGACTTACCTCAACCTTTCTTCTGCCCCAAGACTCTCACTGAATGCCTGCCACATTCTAGGCCTGTCTTCCCATGTGAGCTAAGAATTGGTTGCTGCTGGTACTCTGAGAGCCTCTAAACTTTTGAGAACCATGGTGTCTCCAATAGTGTGCCTGCCTTCCTTTGGCGGGGTGGGGCACTCCCCTGTTAGCTCCAATTATTCCAGTCTTGGGCACATTGGGCTGAATAGGGTTGTAGACTTTGGGGTCAAATGTACAAGTGAGACAAATCCTGTTCCTCTCTGAGGCTCTATCTATTTAGGGTGAGAATGGACTGAAATTCTCGGCCCCTTTTGATTTTGTGGTCAGATTGAGTTATGGCAGATGTCACAGTGGCAGAGGCATTCGAGGTCGGTCCATCCTTAGCAGAAGCAGCATTACCACCAAGTGTCACATAGTTGATGTAAAGTTGCAGTTTGAATGAGTTTATGTCAGCAGAAAGGTTAAGGAGTTAGGACCTAACCTGGGGTAAGTGAGCCTGCAACAGAGCTGAAGGACAGACAGGTACTGGTTAGATGAAAATGTTCCAGGCAGAGGAAATAGCAAAGACCTGTGGTTAGAGAGGTAGTACAGGGAAGTGATGTAATGTGTAGCAAGAACCAGGTGCAAGGCCATGAAGCCCTAAGAGTATGAAGCATGAGCAGCCTTTGGGAGAACTCAAATCAAGTGGTGACACGATCAGATTTGTGGTCTGAAAAGCTCCCTCTGGCTGCCTGGCACAGGAGAGGGTTCGAAAGCAGTGATCGCTGGGAAGTGACAACAGTGACTTTGTCTAGTGGGGGTTGTTACAGGGGTGGGTGGAATTCTATGTTTTCAAGGTAGAATTCTGGGCCGTGTGTATGAGATAAATACTAGGCAATTCTGTGTCCTGAGCCCCTGGACAGGGGAGGCTGGATGGGGAGTGCCTGTGGGAAGAGACAGGGTGCATGCACGCACTGTTTGCTAGAACACTGGTCTGGATTCCTAAGGATGGAGGTGTAGGGAGCAGAAGGTAAAATACAGGCAGCTGCCAGACAGCCAGTAATATCTTTCAGGGCTAGGAGGGAAGGAGGTCCATGGGCAGGCTTATAGATTGGGCTTTGATGGGAACTGTCTCATAGTACCTGTCTAACCCCACAAAGGGCCTTATTCAGTAAGGTGCCACATGATTCTCGTTCTCTCTTCCCCTGCCAGATCCTGCTCATCTCTGACTACTTCTATGCCTTCCTGCGACGGGAGTATTACCTCACACATGGTCTCTATCTGACTGCCAAGGACGGCACAGAGGCTATGCTTGTGCTCAAGTAGCCCTGGCTGGCACAGAGCTGCATGGACAAGAGGGGGAAGGGCCGGAAGCTGGGCCAGGTCCCTCATCCAGGGTTGCCAGCAGGCAAGTCCTCAGGCAGAAGAGGTTCAAATCCAGGGTTGCAAATATCTGGCACCAAATATCTGGGGACTCATAGCTGGCCACAAGGCCCATGGGGAGAAGCTGGGAGCACCCCACTTGGACCTGCCACTTTGTGACTGCACAGGAAGGAAGGGGGAGGCAACAGGTGAGCAGAGCTTTAGGCTGTGGCTACTTAATAAATGTGTGGGCTTTTTCATTGTTGTTCTGATAACATTGATTCCTGGAGTGGGGTGAGTCTGGCCCCAACACTCCATGGTACCCTGTACCATGGAGAAGGAGTAGGTTTCTGACCGTGGCCCTGACTGACACGAGTGTGTGGACACAGTAACCTAGCAGCCCTCCCTACTCCCAAACAAGCAGCTGGAGGCAAAGGGCCAGGCAGGCCTGAGCAATCTTTATTCTGCTGAAGAAATGACCACAGATCCATATACCATGTCAGGACAAGGGGAGCCAGCCTTTCAGGGGTGGACAGGTCCTGGCAGGAGGCAAAAGCCTCAGGTGAATGAGGGACAGGTGTGCAGACAGGCAAGAGGCTTTAAAAAAAAAAAAAAGACAAACCACACAGAGCAGGGGCTCCCCACCCACTCCCAACCCAGCCAGCACCCAGGGCATGGTAGGCTGGCTGGTGTCCCCTACCTGGGCAAAGGGGGGGAAGGTGCACATCTCTGCCTAACCCACTGGGGACTGAAATAGCTCAGTTTAGGAGCCAGGACCTCCCTGGAGAGAGCCTGACCAGAATTCCCAACCACCCCCCACCCCTACTCCTGACTCAGAAGCCAAAGGTTTCTTGAGAGGCATAGACCATGTAGAGGAATCCGTCTTCATCCTTCTCCTGTTCATAGATGTCAGCGATGGGCGTGGATACGCTCACCATGCTGTGCTGGTTCACCAGCAGGAAGAAGGCCTGCGTGGGGTTGAGCTGCAGGCGGCGCCTGCGGAGGCAGGAGGGCATGCCAGGTGAGGAGGCCGCCTGCCGGGGGCCCAGGTGACCCTCCAAAATCTTCACTTTTCGTCCATCACAGCCCGCGCTAAAGACTCACCTCTTTAGAAGTTCACTCCAACCCTGACCTTGACCTTTCCCAGCCTCCTAGAACAGGGGCGGTGCCCTATCTCCTGTCCCCTGGCCCCACTCCACCCCTTCCGAGTGTAACCTGGCCCCTACCCCACCCAAGGCCTTCAGGAGGCTGCCCACGCACCGGATGATCTTGACCAACTCGCTCATGTTAACATGGTCTGGGACCAGAAACTTGGTCTTATCCAGGACAGGCAGCTGCTTCTCACCCTTGTAGCGCTCGATGATCACCTGGAGTGTAGTGGGCGGGGGACTCGTAAGCCAGGGGCGGGACCTGGCAGGGCAGGGCGTGGCCGGGGGGGGCGGCCAGAGACTCACCGGGATCTTGCTGGGGTGCTGGTCGCGGATCTGCTGCACCTCCTTACAGCGGTCGGCTGTGGACAGCACTCGGCGTGAGGCCCGGCAGGGCTGAGGCCTCCCGCGACTCCGCCTCGCCATCCCCGAGGGGCGGCTCCGGGCCCGCCCCGCCCCAGCGCCCGCCCCCGGGGCCGTCGGCCCCTTAGCCCTCGACCAGGGACGCGGTGGAGAGGCGGGCGACCCTGCCAGGCCTCACGGCCTCCCCGCCCGGGGTCCGGCCGGCCGGTGC
>CABHPH010141396.1:40327-51402 GCA_902168325.1 Peromyscus nudipes | reverse complement strand
GTTTGTAAGCAATATAAGTCTCTGTGTTTACTTGGTTGGGTCTGAGCAGCCATGGGACTGGCGGGTGACAGAGATTTGTCCTGACTGTGGGCCCGGCAGGAAAACTCTAGCTACACCGTCAACTCCTAAGGGGTTTGGGTTTCAAGCCCAGAGTCTTAAGCTGTTCCACCTGGCGATCCCCACCCCACTCCCTCTGTCAATCTAAAGGTGTGGCCCTTCTACAGCAGGGATTCGGGTGGGCTCTTTGTTTATGATCACAACAATAACTGCAGTAAGATCCTGCCTTGGCGCATGAGCACAGAGGCAACTGTAACAGCGTCCCTTGTCCCAGTATATCAGTACAGAAATGCTTGTTGGTTGGCTGGGATAAGAGTTGGCTCCCCAACCCCCTCTGCCCTGGGGGGAAGTTGGTGGTACAATAGAAATCCATAAGGATTTTTTAAAAAGGGAAAGAGAAGAAATCTCACCAGTGCCATTGTTTCTTCCTGTCCCTTGGAGCGGAGGTAGATTGTATCGCAAATAGAGTAGGGCCAGTAATTGGAACTGAGGGTTCTTTCTGAATCCCAGACCCTTCAGGGGGGTCCCAACCCTGGCAAAGGTACTCATTAGAATAGATTTACCTTTGATAGATGAGAACCACCAACTTCCTCGCCATCAGCTGAGGCTTAGGTGTGTCTGTGTGGCATGGGAAATATTCTCTGAGCTTCTGGGTTGCTGAACCCAGAGAAGGGCTGGGAGAACAGTGCCCCTGGGGACTGCAGGAAGCTCCACAGCCTCAGGCTTCCCCTTCTGCTGGTCATGTGTCTGTGTTGTCATAGACAAATGATGTAGTAATTCTGATAAACCATTCACTATTCTGAAAAAGACATAAAACCAATCTCTTATGAGAACCCTTAACCTTGGATGGGTCCTCATGCCTTCTGGGAAAGGCTAAGCAAGGACAGTGACATCACATTTACAGTTCATGGCCTAGGGAGGTGGCTCAGTGGGCAGAGTGCTTTCTGTGAAAGGACACGAGTTAGAAAGCCCAGAACTAAGATGAAGTTGGGCGCAGTAGCACACTTTTGTGACCCCAGTGCTCCTGCGGTGAGATGGGAGGTGGGAACAGGAGAGTCTCTGGAAGCTTGAAGGCCAGCTTGCCTGGCATACAGGGCAGTCGACAACAAACGAGACCTTGTCACAAACAAGATGGAAGGCAAGGACTGGTACTCAGGCTTGCCCTCTGACCTCTACATATGCAACAAGGTCATGCACTCTTACGCAGGAAAATGCATGCATGCACCACACACACAGTTCTTGTGGTGTCAGGCAGAAGTAAATGTCAAATGTCTCTGAGGAACTAGAGCTTGATGACTGTGATGGGTGAATAACATAGTAATTATCAGTGAAAGATGTTTTCAATGAATTTCATAGTATTTCCATAGTGACATAAGAAAAGATGCCTTAAGAAATAAAATTAAATTAAGTACTTGTCCTTGAAAAACTAGGGAATAGCAGGAAATTTGCCCCTTTTGGTAGAGGACATTATAAAAACCTATAGTAACATCGTTTTCTAAAAACAAAATTTTATTACATTTTTTAATTGATGTGAGTGTGCAGCTGTGCTCCATGCCCCATGTGTGGAGGTCAGAGGACAAGTTGCAGGAGTCCATTCTCTCGTCCCACCATGTGGGTCTCCAAGATTGAACTCAGATAGTCAGGCTTGGTTGTGATGGGGAAAATGTCCTTCTGTATGCTGTGAAAATACGTTGCTCTAATTGGTTGATAAATAAAGCTGTTTGGCCTATGGCAAGGTAGCTTAGAGGCAGGCAGAAAATCCAAACAGATAGAGAGAGGAGAAAGACAGAGCAGAGGAGATGCTGCCAGCTACCACCATGAGAAGCAAGATGTAAAAGTACTGGTAAGCCACGTCGCAAAGTATAGCTTTACAGAAATGGATTAATTTAAGATGTAAGACTAGATAGCAAGAAGCCTGCCATGGCCATAGTTTAAAAATAACATTAGCCTGTGTGTGTTTATTTGGGTCTGCGCGGCTGCAGGGCCAGCAGATGAGAGAGATTTGTCCTGACCACAGGCCAGGCGGAACACAGGAAAACTTTCAGCTATATAGATGCAAGCTCCTTTATCCACTGAGCCATCTTGATGGCCTCAGCAATATCGTTTCTAAAAGCTGAAACAGGAAATGTCCCTTAAGGCCAGATGCAGATTAAAGATGTTTGCACTAAAAACTTATAGTCAGCTGGGTGATGGTGACGCATGCCTTTAATCCCAGTACTTGGGAGGCAGAGCCAGGCAGATCTCTGGGAGTTCGAGGCCAGCCTGGTCTACAGAGAGAGATCCAGGACAGGTACCAAAACTACACAGAGAAACCCTGTCTCAAAAAATAAATAAATAAATAAACAAACAAATAAATAAATAAATAAACAAATAAAAAATAAAAACTTATAGTCAGTACTGTATTAGGGTTTAGCCATTGCAATAAAAATAAACAAAAGGCGTAGACACGGAAAAGGAGGTAGTAAATTTGCCTTTGTTCATAGATAACATGTATATACATAGAAAACTTGAGGGAATCTATAAGCTACGTCTATTGATAGTTCAGCAAGGCTGCTGACTACAGGTAGAAAACATTAATCAGTTTTGCTTCTGTTTGTATCTGTTTCCAGTGGCTGTTGCAACAAGCTACCATAATCCTATTGGCTTAGAAAGCTTGTTATCTAACAGGCCTAGTGGTCAGAAGTGTGAAGCGAGGTGTTGAGTTAGAGGCACCATGGAGAGCTGTATTCCTGGGAGAGGTTATTTCATGCATGCCTGTTCTGGTATCTAATGGCTGCCCTCTCTCATTGGCTTCTGGTCTGCTTTAGCTGTCAAAGCCCATCTTCCTCACATTCATCACTCTGACACTTCCACCTCCTTTACCCACAGTTTCAGATCATTGTGCTTATATCTGATCTATTTAGATAGTCAGAATGAGCTCTCTATTGTAAGGTCACTGGAGTAGCCACTTAATTCCAGCTTATCCTTAATTTCCTTTTGCCTGTAATGTAACATATTTATATGCTCTAGGGATTTGGATATGGATGTCTTTGGGGTGGTATTTTTCTGCCTATTACAAGTTAGTATCATCAGGACCTGGATTTGATTCCCAGAACCCACATTAAATATATACATATATTATAATATGTATACACACACACGCGCACGCGCGGGCACACACACGTAATCCCAGCACTGGAGAGGTGTAGTCAGGAGGGTCCTGGGGCTTACTGGCTACTCAGTCTAGCTGAATCAGTGAGCGCTAGGTTCTATGAAAGATACTGCCTCAAAAAATAAGGTGGAGACTGACTGAGAAAGACACCCAACCTTGACCTCTGTCTTAGTTAGGGTTTCTATTGCTGTGAAAAGACACCATGACCATGGAATCAACTCTTATAAAGGAAAAACACTTAATTAGGGTGGGTGAGTTAATTTTCAGAGGTTTAGTCCATAATCATTATGGTGGGACAGGGTGGTCTGGAGGCAGACATGGTGCTGGCTACATCTTGATCAGAAGGCAACAGGAAGTGGACTGAGATACTGGGCATGGCTTGAGCATATATGAGACCTCAAAGCCCACCTCCACAGGGACACACTTTCTCCAACAAGGCCATTCCTACTCCAACAAAGCCACATCTCCCAATAGTGCCATTCTCTATGAGTTTATGGGGGCCAATTACATTCAAACTACCACATTCCACTCCCTGACCCCATAAACTTGTAATAATATCATAATGCAAAATGCATTTAGTCCAACTTCAAAAGTCCCCATAGTCTATCACAGTCTCAACAATGTTTTAAAGTCCAAAGTTCAAAGTCTTTTCTGAGATTAAAGCAATCTCTTAACTGTAATTCCCTATAAAATCAAAATAAAAAACAGATAACATACAGGATATATACTACTATTCCAAAACATAGGGAAGGGAGCATAGTGAGGAAATACTGGAACAAAGCAAGACCAAAAACCAGCTGGGAAAACTCCAAACTCTACATCTCCATGTCTGATGTCAAAGTGCTTTTCAGATCTCCAACTCCATTCAGCTTTGTTGACTACAGCATGCTTCTTACTCTGGGGCTGGTTCCACTCCCTGTTAGCAGCTTTCCTCAGCAGGTATCCCATGACTCTAGCATCTCTAATCTTGGGGTCTCCAAGGCTATCCAGGATTCTCCTTCACAGCCTCACCCAAGGGCCTCTGCAGGCCTCCATTCAGGGACATCCCTGACTTATGCCTCCCCTCCACGGCTTAGTTGCAGAGGAAGGTTCCATAATGTCTTTCTTTTATCCTTGACTCTAAAGCCACAACTATGTGGCTGAAGATGCCACATTCTGCTGCTTGCTGGGGCTGGAACGTGGCCCCCTCATTCAGTTACATCTTCATTAGCTTTCTGTTTTCCACGGTTTCCTTTACTGCCTAAGCTTGGCTGTCCTGGAACTTGCTCTATAGACCAGGCTGGCCTCAAACTCAGAGATCTACCAGCTTCTGATTTCAGAGTTCTGGGATTAAAGGCATGTGCCACCACACCCAGCTCTAGGCATTTCTTTAGTTCCTTTTCACAATTTGGAAATTTAGCTGGGTGGGATCTTGCCCTGAGGTCACCACTCCCTTTATTCCATTTCTTAATCTGTTTATCTCCTTGAACACAGGACTTAGCTCCATTCCACTTCCTGGTATTCCTTTTCTCCTCAAATTGTACATTTTGTATTTTTCCTTTCTCAGGTTGCTTCTTTTCATTATATATCTTCATTAGAGTTAACAATAATAACCATACAACAGAGTCTATATTAGGCTGTTTTGAGATTTCCTCTGCCAATGGAATTAATTAAAATCTCTTCACTTTAGCCTCAGGCAGACTCTTTTGATAAGAGCAAAAAGCAGCCACTTTTTTCACCAAAATATTGCAAGACTAATCTCTAGGCCACACTAACATTCTTCTCCTCTGAAACCTCTTGATCCACCACCCGCAGTTCAAATCACCCTGAGTACCACAGTCTTCCATGTTCTTATTAGAATGGCTTATTAGTTAAGCAGTACTTAAAGTGTTCAACTGCTTTTTTCTAATCCACAGTCCAAGGTCCATGTTCCTTCAAAAAAAAAAAAAAGCGCTGTCAGGCCTATCACAACAACACCCCAGTCCCTGGTACCAACTTCTGTCTTAGTTAGGGTTTGTATTGCTATGAAGAGACACCATGACTACAGTAACTCTTATAAAGGAAAAATATTTAATTGGTTGGCTTACAGTTTTAGCGGTTTAGTCCATTATTGTGGCAGGATATGGAGGTATGCAGGAAAACATGGTGCTGGAGAAGGAGCTGAGAATTCTACATCTTTGATCTGCAGGCAACAGGAAGTGAACTGAGACACTGGGTGTGATTTGAGCATACATGAAACTTCAAAGCCCACTCTCACAGTGACACACTTCTTCCAACAAGGCCACACCCACTCCAACGAAGCTACACTTCCAAATAGTGCCACTCCCTATGAGCTTATGGGGGCCAATTACATTCAAACTACCACAACCTCTCTGGCCTTCACATGTATGTATTTGTACATACATGCTGCTCATCTGCTTACATGTGTACACATACACATCAAAAATATGTTTACAACAACATTACAGTATTTATTACCTACCAATAAAATAAAATTAAAACTTATAAGACTTCTATATGAAAACCAGAAAATATTTGGAAAGAAAATAAAATTGACAAATTAGTAGAGACAAACCATATTCGTAGATTGGAAGACTCAATACTTTATGATGTCACATCTTCACATGAATGACTACTCAGTGCTGGAGGACTTGTCTAGCATATGCCAAGCACCACATTCAATCCTGATTGCTTAAAAAACAAAGTGGTAGTGACAGAGGATGAAAAGTAAATAAAACAAAACAGGGCTGGGAGACAGCTCAGTAGGTAAAATCCTTGCTGTGTTAGCATGAAGATTCTAACACCTATGTAAGAATTGGGTGTGGGCTGGAAAGATGGCTCAATGGTTCAATTGCCTGCCACTCAAGCATAAGGACCCAAGTTAGAGTCCAAGAATTCATGTAGGCATGGTGATGTACTTGTAGTTCCAACCTCAAAAATTGAGATGAGATTCCCCAGAGCAAGCTGGCTAGCCAGACTAACCATATCAGTAAGCTCTGGGTTTGATTGAGAGACCCTGCCTCAGGGGCACAATGTGGAACAGTGATTGAGGATGGTTCCTGACCATCAACTTCAGACCTCCACATGCACACAGACATGCAAGCCCCAACACACACATGTGCTCACGTTCATTCACCACACACACACACACACACACACACACACACACACACACACACACCTGGAAATAGCAAATAAAAGCTGGGAATGGCATTCATGTCTGTAACCCCATCTCTAGGGGCGGGGCAGGGAGACAGGTAGATGCCAGGGGCTCTCTGGCCATCCAGACTAGCAGAAAGGGTGAACTCCAGGCCCATTGAGAGACCCTGCCTCAAACAATGATGATGGCTGAGGTAACAAGTGGAGGAAGACATCCAACACATTGGTCTCAGGTCTTTACTTTCACAAGTATGAGTGAGCATACCTGCATACACGTACATATAGCACACACTCACACACAAACACACTCATACTCACTCACATGTACACACACTCACTCACATGCACACACACACTCACATGCACACACACTCACTCACATGCACACACATACACAGCAGTCATAGGTTCACATTTGCACACATGATTGATTGAAGTTTGGCAGGTATAGTAATGCAAGACTGAAGAAAGGAAAAGTTTTGCAACCAAAGGCCAGGGAGTGACTGCCTAGGAAAAGTCTAGAATTGAGAGCATGAAAAAGAAGGAAAGATAACAGTTTTTCTTTTTAAAGATTAGGATTAGCTAGGCAATGGTGGTGCACACCTTTAATCTCAGCACTCAGAGGCAGAGGAAGGCAGATCTCTGTGAGTTTGAGTCCAACCTGATCTTCAGAGTGAGTTCCAGGATAGTCAGGGCTACACAATGAAACCCTGTCTTGAAAAACCAAACAAATAAAAATAAAAAGAAAAAGATTAGGATAGCTTGAAGAGCACTGTGTGAGTTGGAGGGACTGGAGTAAAACTGGACTATAATTTTACTTGCTTTTGGAGTTCACTAGTTTGGTAAAGCAGTGCCCTTACTCTGGCCCTTCAAAGGGTATGAGTGAGTGATAACCAGAACGCCAAGATGATCCCAAAGGTTTCCTTTCCTTGATGTTCCTGCTGTGTGTATCCCCATCCTCCCGAGTGTGGGCAGAGCCTGTGAAATGGCCGCAAGGCTCCTCCTGAGGTCTAGAACTGAGAAGTGAGAGGTTCCTGAAGGGACAGTGGACAGGAGAGTATAAGGGTTAGGCACTACCGGATGAAGAAGGACCACTGCAGAATTAATGAGCTGGAGGTCTTGAACCAGGCGGTTCATTCCATTAGACTTTTTAACTGCAAGTATGGGGGTGTTAAAAGGCAAAGAGGTTGAGTGGAGCATCTTTTTCCTGAGAAGGTCAGAAATGATAGGCTTAAGTCCTCTTAGGCTCTGGAGTGAGAGAGGGTACTGAGTTTGGGTGATACATCTGGTAGGTTCCTGTAACTGGAAAGTAATAGGCAGATGGTGCCTAGCAATAGAAGGGTTCTGGGTATCCCAGACTTTTGGGTCTACTTGGGAGGCTGGCAAGGGAAAGGAACTGTTAGAGTCAGTAGGGTGGGTGGCTAGGAGATGAAGAAGAGGAGCTGCTGACAAGTCTGGGGTGAGGCAAATGCAGGGAGCAAAAGAAATGGAGGCTCCCCTTAAATAAATGACATTCAGCATTTAAAATTAATATATATATTATATATATATATAATTGAATGAATACTGTGAATGTAATATATGAATACCACAAATGTGATTAACATCATGAGTGTAATCAATGAATATCATGAGTGTAATTTAAAAAATAAATAAAGTAAAAAAAAAAAAAAAAAAGAAATGGAGGCTCCTACCTTAGCTAGAAAATCCCTTCCTATTAGAGGCACAGGGCAGGTTGGCACCACTAAGAATGCGTGTGTAAGAGGGATGCCTCTGAAAATACAATTAAGTGGTAGGGTCTGATGAGTAGCTGTCCCCCTCCCTGACAATAGGGAGACGAGAAGAAGTGGGTCCCCAACACTCTCTCAGGACAGAATAGGTAGCTCCAGTGTCCAGAAGGAAGGAGATGGGTCGCCCAGATATTGTTATTGCTGCCCTGGGTTCCCTGTGTGAGATGGGAGTGGCCAGGGCAGGACCCAGGCAGCGGCAGTGGTTGCTGAAAGCCAAGCCTAGCAAGTCAGCCAGAGGGTGGTCCTGATCTGGTGTTCCTATGCCGCTAGGTGCATTAGGACAGTCAGCTGACCAGTGGCCCTTTTCGCAGCATTTTGGGGAAGGCCCTATCGGTATCCCCTGTGGGGCAGTGGTATAATCCTGGGCCCAGTGGCCATCTTTCCCACACTTGAAACAGGGACCCGGCAGCTTTCGGGGAACTGGTTGGACAGCATGTACCAGCATCTGGCAGTTCTTTTGGGGGGCTTTTTCATCTCTCCCACGGTATACCTTAAATGCCACCGCTAACGCTTTTGCCTGTGGGGTCAGAGGGCCTTTCTCCAAGTGTTTAAGTTTTGCCTTTATGTCGGGGAAGCTCTGTGAGGCAAAGTGGGTCATAAGGAGCTGCCTGCCCTCTGAGCTTTCAGAATCTAGGCTACTATATTGAAGGAGGGCCTTAGTGAGCCGTTCTAAGAAATGAGACAGATTTTCATTCTTATCTTGAATGATCATTTTTAGTTTTTCATAGTTTACTGGTTTTAGGGTAGCCTGACGGAGGCCTGGCAGGAGGCAGGTAATAAACCCTGGGTGTTATAATCCCAATGTGGGTCCTGATCAGGAACCACCTCAGCCCCTGGAGGGTGTGCGGGGTTAGTTTGGTGAACCTCATCTGCATGCATCCTAGCCTGTTCCCAAACCCGCCTGCGCTCCTCAGGAAGTAGGTTATTAGCAAGTATTGTATATACGTCACGAAAGGTGAGACTATATGATTGGGGAATATATTGAAATTGTTTAATAAAGGGAGCAGAACCAGAGGTGTAGGAACCCAGTTTCTTTTCTATCTGAGAGAGTTCTGTGAGAGAGAATGGGACACGGACCTTAACCAGTCCATCCACTCCGGCCACCTCTCGCAAAGGGAGAGTGGTTGGTGGGTTTGAATGGCTGGTAGCAGGAGGTGTAAAGGTTGGAGCCAGAGCTGAGCCTTTTGAAACACCTGCTGGTGAACAGGAGGAGGAAGCCAGAGGAGGAGCTGAAGGGACAGGCACCTTGGAAGCAGGAGTGGGAGCAGAAAGTCAGATAGGCAGAGGTTCATTTGCAGGGTCTAGAGTTAGAGGTTCTGGAGTCAGAGATTCAGTCTGGTTCCGGCATAGCTAAGAGCATATGGGCAAGAGAGAAGGAATCCAGAAGAGAAGGTTTAGAACTTAAACAGAAAGAAGCTATAATATAAAGTAACTCCTTCCATTTGCCTGTTTGCTGGCAGAAGTTAGATAATTCCCATAAAATATCGGGGTCTAAGGAACAGCTCGGCTACCATTTTTTGTTATTTTCTAAGGCACATTTGGGCCATATCTTAGTACAGAGACAGACAAACTTAGGAATCTTTAAGCAAGACATTAAGCCGAGAGGTTTTAAAGCTTCCAGAAGGCATCCTAGGGGAGAGGTGGGACTGATTGGGTTGGAAGCCTTATTTCCCATGTCTGCAGCAGAGAGGCAAAAAAATAAAAAAATAAAAAAACCAAATGTGATCCCAAGCCAAGGTCCCAGGCATCCCTAAGGCCAAGGATGGATCTGTACCAGGCACAGGCTGCCAGACATCTCATCAGACGTAAGGCGGGGGCCTAAGGTGTGTGAAGGCAAGGACTCCCCAGGAGTCTGACAGCATTTACTGCTTCATCAAGCCAGAAAAATGTGTCGGCTTTACACAGCCTGAAGACACAACCGAAGATGGGGGTCTGACCGTGAGAATTATATCTCAAACTGCAGACGTGGGAGATGGCTAGAAATTTTAGCCTGTGATAGGGACCGACCATAGCTAGTGAAGACCATGGTCGGGGGTACTCTCAGTCTCAGGGACACCAGTGGGGCACCGGACAATCGACGGTCATCCCCACGGATCCAGGAGACTGTTTACGCTGGCTGAAAAGTGGGGGACTCACCAATCGAAGTAGCCAGTGGTGTGTGCAGGATCTGACAGCCAGGCAAATGGACACTGGACTGTCATGGACAGAGCAGACTCCCCTGGTACAGGTTCCCAGGCGCAAAGCGCCAGAGTGGCTGTTGTGCACGACACCAATGATGGTTTTAGTGGCGCTCTTACCCTGTGAGGAAAAGTGATGAAACACAACAGAATCCACTAACAAGAGTTTTATTCAGACAAGGAGAAAGGGATAGATGTGATCAGGCCTGCTGAAAGGACATGTGTGGGAGAAGGGGATTGGGGGGGGGTCATGGGACCTGCCTTTTTAAGGGCCAACCCGCACATGCACATGGCTATTCCAAGCATGCACATAGATCACATGATCAGACATGTGCAACTGTGGGTGCGTGGCTGGAATTCCTATCAAACACACCTACCCATAGAAGGATTGGGTAGGTCTTTTGGGGTGTAAGGAAATCACACTGAGAAATGGGCTCAGTCTGTGGTAGAATATTAGTTGAAGATGTGTTATGTTTTATCTATATGGAATATTTGTTTAATGATGCAAAGATGTGTTGCATTCTTTTGTATTTGTTTGTATTTGTATGTTGTATTTGTTTAACTCTGTGAAGCTGTGTTACTTTATCTGCCTATAACACCTGACTGGTTGAATAAAGTGCTGAATGGCCAATAGCCAGGCAGGAGAGAGAGACAGATGGGGCTGGCAGACAGAGAGAACTAATAGAAGGGGAAGCGAGGAAGGAGGAGCAAAAGAAGGAGAAGGAGAGGAAGACACCAGGGGCCAGCCACCCAGCCACCCAG
>CABHPH010141396.1:15581-36622 GCA_902168325.1 Peromyscus nudipes | reverse complement strand
CCCTCCCTTCCTTTCCCTCCCTTCCTTTCCCTCCCTTCCTTTCCCTCCCTTCCTTTCCCTCCCTCCTGCCCCCTCCCTCCCTTCCTGAGTCAGCATCTCACTAGTAGCCCTGGCTAGTCTGATATTCTCTCTGTAGCCTAAGCTGACCTCAAACTCTTAGTGGTCCTCCTGAGTGCTGGGATTATAGGTGTGAGCCGCCTTGCCCGGTTTGTCTGGTCTCGTTTCAAAGGCGCAGCCATGTTGAGCATGAATTCACTTGCATCAGTACCTTTACGCCATCTCCAGGGCTGGAGGCAGAACCCAGGACCTCAGGCATTCTAGGCTACATACACATCAGCTATTCATCCCCACCCCGATTTTGGCTGAATAATATTCCATTTCGTACCAGATTCTCCTTATCTATTCATTAGCAGATGGACATTTGGGCTGTTTCCACACTAACATTGTTATTAATAAAGTCTGTGAACATTCATGTACAAATTTTGAGTGGATATGTTTTTATAGTTTTTATAGTTTTTGTAGTAACTTTTAAATTCTTGAGGAAGTATCAGAATCCTCTGAAGTGGCTTCTCCATTTCATGTTTCCAGCAGCAGCATACATAACCCCAGTTTTTCCACATCCTTGCCAATGCTCATTATTATCCATCTAAAAAAAGTGCCATCCAGGTACACGTTTACTGGGATGTCATGATGGTTTTTCATATTTTGGTGATTAATGATAACATTTTCCTGTGCATGTGGGTCATGTGTAAATCTCTACAGAAAACATCTATTCAACCCCTTAGCCTGTTTAAAAAGAAACTCAGAACAAAATCTGGAAGTGGAAAAATTTTATTAAAATTTGTTAATTAGCATCCCAAACAGTAAGTTTCGTGATGATGTTGCCACACATGAACGTCACTCTACTTTGCTCATATCCCCATTACTTCTCTTGTTCCTTCATCCTGCTGGCCCTCCTCCCTAAGCAGATCCTTTTCTGCTTTCTTGACCCGTGGAGATGGGTAATTCCTGACAGTGCCACTCCATCCCACAGGCCATTTTTATCCTAGCCCATGTGATTTACTTGGGATTTCCCCAGAGACTCACTTGTTCCTACTTAAACACCAGCCTTTTATATCATGTGACAGTGATTACCAGTTTGTCTCAGTACATATTATTTTCCCACTTAACACTCAATTAAAAGCAGGGATGTGGCTATTAAACTTTTAAAAAGTCATTTGGAGCTTGTTGGAAATACGGGGCTCACATGCTCAAAGACATTTCCACACAGTGGAAGGGACGGAAGAATTCCACAGCACACAGCACCCCTGAAGGCCAGGTTCCTATGCATGGTTGGCGTCCAGGAGAAACGCTCATCGAGCAGCTGAGGAACTAAGAGACAGTCAGGTCCTTAGCCTCTGGAAACTCCAACACCCAGTGGAACTTGTTGGCCACTGCTCCCCCTGCTCTGTAGAAATCTCAGTGCTCAGCTACTCAGACATTTGGCCAGCAGCTCCCGCATGCAGGTCAGGGTTCACAGTAGCCACAGCGGAGTGGCTTGTCCACGTGCTGCTGGGGCATCAGCCCCGAAGCACCATGTCAAGGTCACCTCGGGTCAGCAGTCAAATGAGTCATTTTTGCTCACACATTGAGAACTCATTGTACCATCTGCCGAAGAAGGTTCTCATGGCTTCTCCCGGTCTCTGTAGCCTGCAGTAGCTGAGATGAAAGAGACAGTGTAGGCCTTTGGGAAATACAATAGACCGTGACATTTTTCCTGACTTGTTCAAGGTCAGGACTGGTTCCGTTCATCACTCCAGGTAGTCACCTACTCACTGCTGTATGTTTCGACTTCAGATCCCTCAAGGCATTTTTCAAAACAGCCTACTTGGCCTCAATAATAAAATATGAAAATAATAAAAAATAAAAAAAAATAAAAGCAGGGTGGAGAGTATTTAGTCAGGTTTCCATCGTTTGGGCAAAATATCTTCTAAGACAATCAACTTAAAAATGGGAAAAGATGCTGCAAGTAGTGGCACACACCTTTAATCCCAGCACTAGGGAGGTGAAGGCAAGTGGGTCTTTGTGAGTTCAAGGCCAGCCCAGGCTATATAGAGGGCCACTCCCCTTTTAAGTAAAGGTTTATTTGATTCTGGAGGTCTCAGCCAAAGATCAGTTGGCTCTTTCCTCTTAGACCTATAGCAAGGCCGAACAGCATGGTGGGGCCTCATGGTAGCCAGAAGCCAAAAGTCAAGAGCCAGAGAGGCACTAAGAGCCTGCCTAATATCCCCTTCAAGGGCATGCCCCTCAATAAACTAACGTCCTTCTTCTGGGCCCCATCCCTCAAGGGCTCCTCCACCTCCCAGTGATGCCAAGGCTGATGATACACCCCACCCTTTGGGGGACAATCAAAATTCAAAGCAAAGTAGCAGGGCATGGGGCAGAGAGGGTGGATTTATTGTTCCACCACCCTATAATGTAGTCTGCAGAGGCAGCAGTGTGTGACTGATGGACAGGATATTCAAGCAGGGTGCACCCTGCACCTTAGGAAATGGTGGGGACTGGAGCAGGTGTGACCAGTCTGTTGAGAAGTAATATAAGGCCCTCTGGGCTCAGGATGGCTGTATCTGCTGGTGCCTCAGGGAAGCCAGCCGCTGTGGCCAGCACTTCCCCTCCACCCACTCACGTTATGTGCTATGAGACCGAGCAATGCCTCAGTCCTCAGTCCTGACCCTTGTCTTCCTCACTGCAGTGAAGGCGAGTGGGATTTCTACTGGTGTGACGTCAGCTGGCTGCGTGAGAACTTTGACCACACCTACATGGATGAGCACGTGCGGATCAGTCACTTCCGGAACCACTATGAGGTGAGGCTCAGGTTTCAAGCCTGAGAAGTGTGAATGGTTCCAGACCAGCAGGCTGTCTGTTTGGAGTCCTTTTGACTGTTCCTGCTACTCTGAGGGTGAAGGCTGGGATCAAGAGGTGGGCAGGAGGGCCAGTGAGATGGCATAGTAGGTAAAGGCTTTCGTAGCCAAGCCTGAGGACCTAAGTTCAATCCCCAAGACCCACATAATGGGAGAGACTGACACCCAGAGGTTGCTCTCTGACCTCTGGTTCTAGCGGGTTCTATCAGTTAAATAATCACAATACTGGAAAAGGGCTCAAAACGAAAGCAAAGCGTATTGGCAAGTGTTAGAGCTCTCTAGACAGAGGGGGGCCCAGAGCTGGGTGCCACTGACTCTAAGGGATCCTGGGGGGTTTTCTAGGGTTCAAGTATCCCCATCTTGATAACTCTCCCTACACTTCCATTGGTCTTTTGTTTGTTTATTTGTTTGTTTGTTTTTGAGACAGGGTCTCTCTATGTAGCCCCGGCTGTCCTGGAACTCACTATGTAGACTAGGCTGGCCTCCAACTCACAGAGATCCATCTGCCTCTGGGATTAAAGGGGTGGGCCACTATGTCGGGCATTCCATTGGTCTTAAGGTGTCCGAGTGTACCTTCTGTTGCAGGGGTTGGGTTGTTGTTTCCGTCCACAAACACGGAAGTGATTGTAATAGGATCCCCAGCCTTGGCGCATGAGTAAGAAAACAACCATTAACAGGGCCCTTGCCTTGGTGCATGGTTACAGAAATAACTGTTGGTTGACTAGGGTCAGAGTAGTCCCCCAACACTCTTTTCCCTCTGTGGTGTGGGGGAAAGAAACTGACTGCAGGTGAAGGGACATGTCCTGACCTGGGGGAAATGGAGACTTACTGCTGAGGATAAAAGCTCAGAGAGCAGCCATCATGCCCTCTTTCTCTCATTTTAGTCGCCCCCCCCAAATGTAATGAAATATTGTTTCTAAAAAGAGGTGGGCAAGGCAGGGAGCAGGAGGCTCACTACCTGCCCTGTCCCTGATGCCCAGCTTACCAGGAAGAACTACATGGTAAAGAACCTGAAGAGGTTCCGGAAGCAGCTGGAGCGCGAGGCGGGAAAGGTGGAGGCAGCCAAGTGTGACTTCTTCCCCAAAACCTTTGAGATGCCATGCGAGTACCATCTGTTTGTGGAGGAGTTCCGCAAGAACCCTGGAATCACCTGGATCATGAAGCCTGTGAGTGCCTCTGCAGGGAGAGTCGGGGGTGGGGTGGGGCCTGGGGTCCCAGGAAGGAATCCCTCCTGTCCCTTTGAGTAGTTTCCATGAAAAAGAAGCAACTCTGTCCCAGAACCATGCCATAGATGTCCTGCCTGAGCTTCCAGGCTGGGGAGCCTAGTGTAGGGCATTCCCTCCACATCCACACCCCGAGATTTCTGCTCCCATAGAGAACCCCGGGACATGCAGAAAAGCACCACCACAGGCCCCTCAGGCCTCCTGAACCAGACCCTTGAGGCGTCCTGTACCCGGCTCTCCTACAGAGTTGCCAGCTGCAGTATGTTTGGGAACCACTGCCTTACACTCCGTTATTTTTAAAGGAATGTTTTAGATTTATTTTTATTTTATGTGCATGCATGTTTGGCCTGTATGTGTGTCTGTGCACTACTTGTGTGCAATGCCAACAGAGGCCAGAAAAAGGTATTGGATCCTCTGGAACTGGAGTTACAGACCACTGTGAGCTGCCACGTGGGTGCTAGGAATTGAACCTGGGTCCTCTGGAAGAGCAGCAAGTGCTCTTAACTGTTGAGCCATCTCTCCAGGCCCTGCCTTCCAATTTTGCCACTCAGTATCACCTAAGACCAGGAGCAAGAGCCAGGGTGTTTCCTCATGTGAATTAGATCAGTGTCCAGGCTCACCCCATCTGCCCAGTGACTCTGCTTTTGAACCTACTCCCGGGTAAGGCATGTGCACACGCAAGTTTGCTTACTTTGTCCTGGCTGTCCTGGAACTCACTATATAGACCAGGCTGGCCTCCAACTCATAGAGATCCACCTGCCTCTGCCTCCTGAGTGCTGGGATTAAAGGCGTGCAGCACTACTCCTGGCCACACAGGTTTGTGAAACTGATTGGAGCTTCCTGGGGGAGGGTGAAGGGAAGGTGCTTCTTGGACTCTTGGAAACAAGAGAAATGGCTCACTGTTGTGCACCTAACTCCAAGCCTTTCATCTAACTGTGTGCTTATGTCTAGCATGCACAGTTTCAGGGAAACAGAGTCCTGTGACAGTCCTGGGTCATTACTGCCCCAGCTTACAGACAAAGCAGTAGGTGGCCCAGGGGGCCTTAGCTCAGGGTCACCCAGCTCTAAGGGGGCAGATACAGAATTACAATCCAGGTACTTATGAGGCAAGGCAGGAGGAGTGTTAAAGTTTAAGGCCAGACTAAGCTACACAGTGAGTTCCTGGACAGCTTGGGCCATACAGTGAGACCCAATCTCAAAACAGAGCCAAGGAAACAAATCCCAGGCCCAGCTGAGCAGAAGCAGTACCAGTTCTCATCTGCAGTCAGCACACTTCAGCTATGGGACACACACACACACACACACAGACACACACACACAGACGGCACTACCCACAGCTGCCTCAGCTATGGGGGACACACACACACACACACACACACACACACACACACACGGACGGACGGACGGCACTACCCACAGCTGTCATGGTATTGCCATTAACAAGCAGTGGGCTGGGAAAGGAAGCCACTTACTATGCTGGTTCCCAATTAGCAGAAAGCCCCGCTAGGTGCAGCTGGGGCTGCCTGTAGCTCTCTGCTCATCCTCTTCCCCCTGCTGGCACCAGATTGCCTCACCAGCCTGTTCAGAACTCTGGGGAAGAGCCAGGAGCCCGGGAGGGCCATCGTGGACTAGTGTGTTTTCCTTTGTACTACCTTGCCCAAGTCAATCCCCCTTCAGGCACCTGTGCTAAGTGGCTACATCTTCATCAGCCAATCCCAAGCCTCTTCGGTCCCCTACAGAAGGCTATGCCCTGCTACTCTAACCTCATCCTCTTCTTAGGCATCCTCCTAGGCACAGAAAACATAAGGGGGCTTTGGTAATGCCCCACCCCCAGCCCCCACCACAGTACCACTCTGTAGACTCTCGGTGCCCCAGGACCACCCATCTCTCAACTTTACTCTCTTAGGGATAAGAAGAATAAGCCTTCGGCCACAGGGCATAGTAGTGCATGCTTGTAATCCCAGCACTTGGGAGGTAAAGGCAGGAGGATCAGGAATTCAAAGTCATCCTTGGCTACAGAGTAAGGGCTTGAGTTTTAGCCTTAGCATTCATGCGAAAACCAGATGTGGTGACTTGTGCCAACAACACTGAGGTGTTAGAGATGGAAGATCCCTGAGGATCACTGGCCAGTCGGCCTGACTGAATCGCTGAGCCCCAGATCCCAGTGAAAACTCCTGTCTCAGAAAGTAAAGCGAATGTGCTGGGTGTAATGGCCCGTGCCTTTAATCCCAGCACTTGGGAGGCAGCCGCAGCTGGATTGTTCTGTCTTTGAAGCCAGCAAGGTTTACATAGCTCTAGGACATCCAGAGCTACACAGAGAGACCCTATCTCAAAATGAAGAAATAAAGTGAACAATTTCTGAGGAATGACATCTGAGGTTGACTTCTGGCTTCTACACACACAAGCACATAACAGGTACACAAACCACACACCTGTGTTTCCCAACACTTATAAATGTGCACACACAAATAAAAATTAAAAAAAAAGATCAAGCAAACAAATAAATAGGTCTTTGGGTTTGGCCATGGAAAGCCCAGTCTAAGGGCTGAGGACATAGCTCAGAGGTAAAGTGCTTGCCTAGCCTGCCTGAGGCCCTAGATTCAACCCTTAGCCCTGAAAAAAGTCAAACAAAAACAAACAGAATTTAAGTCCAGTCCAGTATAAAAGAAATCACACACATCCAGCTTTTTTCCCACCTGTTCTTGCATCTCAGCTCCTCTGCTGGGATAGAAGGTCTGGGCAGACCCCAGGAGCACAGCATCTCTTCTAGCCACTTTCAGGGTACGAGGCAGTAGGTATGCGGGTCAGGACTGTGCCTGTCCATCAGTCTGTGTGTCCATGAAGCTGCTCTAAGCCCCAGGTGGTGGTATCTTGGACAACCTTAGCTGTTCCTCACTCTAAGGCATTTTGTTCCTCTGCTGAGTCTGAACGGAGGTGCTGAGGCTGTCATTGAACCCTCCTGAGAGCTGTCCTTCATGGCTGGTAAAGAGCAGAAAAACGATCTCCCAGGGGCTTAAGCAAGAGTGTGGGTCTTCTGAACTGTCTACCCACGCATATGTGGGGACATGCACTAACTGAGTCACAGAATAATGCTTTATTTAAAGCCACTTTTTATGAGACAGGATTGACATAGGAAATCTGAACAATGTCATGAAACTGGAGAGAAACTATTCCCATGACAGAATAGTGGCTTTCAGCCAGGGGTGGTGGCACATGTCTATAATCCCAAAACTCGAGAGGCAGAGGCAGGAGAATTGTTGTATGTTGGAGGCCAGCCTGGTCTATCAGGGAGTTCTAGGCCAGCCAGGGCTATGTAGTGAGACTGCCTCACACACCCAAAACAAAACACAATAAAGAATGGGGGCTTTCAAAGCATAACATTTGAAAATTACAAAAGAAAGCAGCTATGCTGAAAAACAGTTATTAAAACCACATTAGTCTGGGCCCTCCAGGAAACATGTTGAGAAAGACTAAATATGCCAGAGTTGTGCCTCTTGGAGAAGATGAGCAGAGCCAGGCAGGTGGAGCTGAAAGACTGGGAGGGAAGGAGAGAAAGAGGGAGGGATGGAGGGGAGGGATGGAGGGAGAGAGGGGGAAAGTGTGAGAGAGAAGTTCCTACTGCTGCAGAATGTGCAGCTGTTCCCCATCCCCCCACCCCCACCCCGAGTTGCACTGTCACTGTCTGCAGAGCGCAGAGTGCCTGGGGGTGGGTGAGAGGGAGAGCTGTTGCACCCAGGGGATTACTCTCCTGCAGTGGAGACCCATGCACTCTCCATGGTGCAGCTCACACACTATTAAGCATCCTCTCTTGCCCTCGTTACATATTAAAGGGCCTAACAGCAGGTTCCATCCCTACAGTAGCTTCAGTCATAAGACACACAAGTACTCTTTTGACATCTATGAAACCATTGTCACGTGGTATAAAGAGACTGTAATTGCTTCTGATGGTAAAGTCACAGGTGTGACTAATACGCCCAAGATGTGTTGCCAGCATGCATCACAGAAAGAAATGTAAAAGTCTGCCTAGATATGAATAAAACTAAAGATGAAAAAAAGTCTTCTCATTGAAGTTCCTAGACCCTGGGTGACATTATTTAACAAGAACAGTCAAGCCAAGGATGGTTTATTGGGTAGCTCAACAGTGCCGTTAATTCCTACCCAGCAGGCAAGCTGCTCCTCCCGGGTTACAACATGGCTCCTGCAGCTCTACCTTCCCCTCATCACACTTCCACCTGCCACCAGACAAAGGAATACCTTGTCCTTGCTTCTCCCTTGAAGAAGACACAGACTTCCCCCAAGCAGACTCCCTGGCATCCTGAAGGCCGATGCCTGAGCCAATCACATGGCATTAGCACGGAGCCACCATGAGGACCCAGACCCTCAGCCAAGAGCCCCTAGGAAGAGTTGATCAAATACAGTTTGTTGGGTGGGATGAAGTGGGAGAGGCTTTGTGGGAGACCACTCATTTACAGGCAACACTTCACAAATGGCACCAGTGAATGTTACATGATGGATGTGGTCTCTGGGGGCGGGAATAAGGACTGAGAGTGGCCACGCTGGTATAAACTCAGTTACAAGGTCTGGTGAGCTGGCTGTGTTGGTAGAGTGCTTGCCTAGCATGCACAAGGTCCTGGGTTCAATCCCAGCACCAGACTGCACCTCAAGCTGGCAGCAGAATTTAGCAGCAGTATCCACATAGCTCTGGTTTTGCAGCCATAAAAGTACAAGAGTTGAGAAGGAGTTGCGGCAGCTTTCATCAAGGTTCCAGAAAGTCATTTAGACCGTCAGTGTATGGCAGGATAGTGTTACCCACAAAGTGCCCCGAGAAGCCACTGTGTGAAGCTGGAGATGCCATGACCATAGCATGTCTGCCAGGGAGAGCCATAAGCATGGAGTGGAACAGGTCTAAGGGAAAGATTGAGCTGCTGGTGGCAGAGCTGGAGGGGTGGAGCTCCCCAAGGCTATTGAGCCCACGTGAGCCCCAGACGCTGCCCTGGAGGCATTTCAGTCTTGCTTTGATCTTATATTACCTTGCTATACTCTATCCCTCCCTTCTGAAATGGCAATTTCTTTCTATGACATTGTGTGTTAGAAGTATATAACCTGTGTTTTTATTTTACAGGGGCTCAGAGTAGATTGTCTCGAGTGTCAGAAAAGACATTGGACCTAGAACTTCTTTGTGTTTTGTTTTTTTTAGACAGGGTCACTCTGTAGACCAGGCTGGGCTTAAACTCAGAGATCCACGCCTCTGCCTCCGGAGTGCTGGGATTAAAGGTGTGCTTCATTGTGAGTGGCTCTGAACTTAGGGTTTTTTGCTTTGTTTTATTTTTTGAGACAGGGAGGGTCTCACTATGTAGCTCTGGCTGTCCTGGAACTCAGAGATCTGCCTACTTCTGCCTCCTGTGGGCTAGGGTTACAAAACGTGAGCCACCATGCCTAGATTGGATTTAGGAGTTTTGAACAGAATTGAAACTGTTAAGACAGTGGGAAGGCTTTTGAAGTCAGAAGGAATGCAGTTCACACTGGGATGGCCACCGTCCTGTGGGGCCAGGGCAGAATACTGTGCTTAAAGTGCTGTGTTTGTGTGTCAAGTTGGCAAAGCTTAGACTTGTGATGATAACACATTGTCAGCTTCATCAAATTAATAAACACCTACAAAATTAATGAGGCACACCGTTGGGGTGTCTGGGCGTGTGTTTCCAGAGAGGTTTAATTGACCAGAGAAGATCCACCTTGGATCCCCATGGGCTTGTGTTCCAGACTGAATAAAGCTGGAGAAAGGAAGAGGCATTTGTCTTTCTCTGCTTTCAGCTCTGCCCAGATGTGAGCAAACCACCTGCTGTCAGGCCTTCTGAAGCCTGAAGGGCCTAGGGCCCCTGCTCAGAGAATGGAGGGAAGGAGGCTTTGCACTCACTGGTGCATTCATGCCAGAGAAAAGATGCCTCCCGAGGTCCTGCTCAGTACCTCAGATAACTAAAGAACTGAGCTGGCACCAGAAGCCAAAGCTGGTCTCAAAGGCCACAAAAGCCAGGCCAGATAGCAGGTCTAAACCCTATACAGGTTCTGCTGGGAAACGTCAGCCATCTAAGTGACAGATACAGCTTAAGTCCTGGGAATGGTCTGTAGCTCAGTGGTAGATTGCTTGCTTAGTAAAAGCCAGATCCTGGGTTTGATCCTCAGCAACACACACACATACACACACACACACACATACACACACACACACACACATCACGCATGCATGTGTGCACGCATGCACACACATACCAACATACCTTGCTTAACGAAACTATCCTGCAGTACCAGTGAACTGTGGGGTGTGGAGAGGGTGGTGGGCAAGCTGGCAATGTTCCTATGCAAGGCCAGGCAGGACAAGATATAAAAAACTCCCCCAGCCCCCTCGCCTCTGGGAGGCCATGAATTACCTATGGCAGGGTGCAGTAAAGGCAGAATGATTCCAGTATTAGCCGAAGCAAAACCTAATTAGGAAGGCAAATTGATTTCCAAAAAAAGCATTGGATGATATGTTCCAGGACTGGCTGCGATGGTTTCTTAAGTGTCTGTCCTTCTGCATTATTCATGCAAATGTATGTCTTTGTAGCAAATCCCAGCTCACTTTCCTCCTTCAGCCCCATGGGGGTTGAATGGCCATTCCTCTGAGCAGAGACCGGAGCCCATGGGGAGATGGACACAGAGATGAGCTGGGGAAGGCCCGGGGAATGGGGGCCAGGGAGGGACCCTGAGATGAGCTCTGCCTTTCTCCATCCCCCACCCCATCCCCCCATCAGGTCGCCCGATCTCAGGGGAAGGGCATCTTTCTCTTCCGGAGACTGAAGGACATCATGGACTGGAGGAAGGTGAGCCCCCCTTTCTCCTTCCTCCTCCAGGAGGAGGCCACACCTTCCTTCCCCCAAAGCTCACAGGGTTGCCTGCCAAGGTTGCCCACAAGAGTGTCAGCCCTGGGTTCAAATCCTGACCTTGCCCCACTCTTTTTAGTGCCTGCTGAGGATCTGATGTGCTGATGAGCAGGATCCCAATTAGCAGCTGTGCTCTTAAAAATATGACCAGGGCTTTCCGAACCCTGGGGCTGACAGCAGTGCTGGGGGTGGGGAGCGGGAAGACTCAACTCCCAGAGGCTATAAGCAAGTGCTTAATAAATGGTTCTCCCATTACACACATGCCTATGTATCCCGTGCACCTGTCAGGGCACTGTGGGAAAGAAGCTCACCATTGTGGAGGCGCAGCCTGCCCGTGCCAACGTGAACCCCTCAGCCAGCCATGTGAGTAGAAGTAGTGAGGAGGGGCCTGGGCAGGACTGGCCTGGCTGGGCAAGAGGAGGCACTGCCCGGACAGCCAGAAGCCCCTAGTCCAAGTGCTTACCACAGGGTGGCTTGTGAGCCCAGAGAGTGTGTGACTCTGGGGTTTGGTCTTGGCTCTTCATGAGGTCATTGAGATAGGGTTGAGGGGTCACAGGGAGGGTTGTACCTGGGAGTGCTGCTGTCCCCTGAGCTGGTGGGTAAGAGAGGAAGGGGCCCCCCTGCTCTGATGTTCTCTGGGGAGCACTCTGCTGAAACTTCTGCAGCTGTGGCATGGGTGATTTCTCTTCTCAGGCTAAGCCCTGGACTCCCAAAAGGAAATTGATCCTCCTCCTTCCCTCCCCCCTCTACCTCTCCCTCCCTCCCTCCCTCCTCCCTTCCTTCTTCCCTTCTTCCCCACCTCCCTCTCTGACAGAACCCAGAGCCTTTACACACTAGGCAAGCGATCTGCCACTAAACTCACCAAAGGGCTAAAAGTTTGAAATTTCATTTCCTCTGAGAATTGAAGGGACAAGAGGGCGTGGTTCAGTGGCAGCTGCTTGGCTGTCAGGCACCTTGCCCTCCACCTCCAGCTCCAACAGTCCCCCCCTCGATGGATTAAACTGTTCAGCATTTTGACCATTCCCATACGTGTGGGGGGGCGGCAGAGGTTGAGTGTCTTCCTCAGTTACCCTCCTTACTTTAGAGACAGGGCCTCTCACTGAATCTGGAGCTCACCCATTCAGCTAGACTGGGTGGCCAGTGAGCTCCAGGGACCCTCTTGTCTCTGCCTCCCCAGTGCTTACATCCCTGCTTGTATGTGGTGTTGGGGATCTGAACTCAGGTTCTCATGCTGTGCATCCAGCAGTTTTACTGACTGGCCCCCTTGGACATTTTTTCGGTGTTCATTTCTGGAGTGCTGGGGGCATTCACCTCGTATACTTGTCACAAAACCCCATGGCTAGAGTTTTTGCACCACCTCAAGTCCAAACTCTACCCATTCCACACTGACCTCCACCACCCTGCTGCTTTCTGAGGCCCTCGACGATTCTGGTGACTCAGAGAAGTGGACCCTTTGTTGCTGCCTTATTTCACGCAGGCACTGGCTTCAGGTTTTACCCATGTCACAGCATGTAGTTTCATTTGCCTTTTATCAATATGAACGTAAATGTCAATGTCCACATGTGGCCAGCGGCTGCCTTCTGGGGCAGCACAGGTCTAAAGAGTAACTCAGGCTCCGGGCTCAAACTACATATAGCTCCACATCCCTGCTGGACCTCTGGCCAGGTGTGTGACTTCAGACAAGTCACCCTACCTCTCTGTGCTTCAGGTGTGCATCTGTAAAGTGGGAATAACATTAGTTCTTACCTGAGAGGATCGACGTAAGGATCCAATCAGATACCCCAGGTATAGTGGCTGGCATGGTACCCAGTACACAGGGCACTCTCGGTGTGTGTTACTGATTAGTGTTATCACAACCAGGACACAAAGAGTTCTGATGACCAGAAAGAAGAGATACCAGTGGAGAACTATGTGGCTCAGCGTTACGTGGAAAACCCCTACTTGATAGGAGGTAAGATGGTTGGGCTGTGTCTGTCCCCTGCCCTCTGAGCATTCAGTCAACACAAAAGTCAGCAAAGACCAGGCCTGTCATCAGGCCTCAAAGGGGACAGAGACAGAGACCTGTCCTGTACTCTCCTCCCTCCTAGCTGTGGCCTGTGCATGATAACTCCCCCAGCCTGGCATGCTCTTCCCACTCCTGCTGGGGTCGGGGAAATTCTCCTTGGAAGCCAGTTCATTCATTCATTCATGCTTTCTCCTTGGAAGCCAGTTCATTTATTGATTCATTCATGCTTTCTCCTTGGAAGCCAGTTCATTCATTCATGCTTTCATCCAACAAAACATTTACAAAGAGCCCCCTTGGTGCCAGCCACTGTCCGGGACTCTGCTCTAGGAGCCTGTACTCCACATGAGCAGGCAACTGCAAGCCTGAAGAAGTTCAGCCACACAGTGCTATGGCGAACAGGGCAAGGGGACAGAGGATGACATGGGGATCAGGAAACCAGGTCACCTCTGGGATCACCTATGAGTAGACATGGAGGAAGAATGCTGTGGGAGAAGCCATTCCCAGGGCAGAGGCTGCTAAGGAACAGTTCCCTTCCTGAAGCCCAGGCAGCTACCTTGTGTAACATGAATCTTAAAAGGTCTTATTAATAAAAACAAACCTGGTGCCAGTTATTGGGGTCAACACTGAATGATCAGAGAAACAGAACAAGTCACAGCTTCCTCACCTCGCAATTCCTCAGCTGATCCTGTTTCCTCAGAGTGGAAGCTTCTGAGTCCTCATCCAAATGGCTCTCAGCTGAACTGCTTCTTGAAAGCCTGAAAGCTTAACCAGCTAGTTTCTGGTCCTCACACCTTATATACCTTTCTGCTTCCTGCCATCACTTCCTGGGATTAAAGGCTCACTTCCTGTGATTAAAGGCGTGAGTCACCATGCCTGGCTGTTTCCAGTGTGGCTTTGAACTCACAGAGATCCAGATGGATCTCTGCCTCCTACATGCTAGGATTAAAGGTGTGTGCTACCACTGCCTAACCTCTATGTTTAATATTATGGCTGTTCTGTTCTCTGACCCCCAGATAAGTTTATTGGGGTGCACAATATATTGGAGGACACAATATCACTACAGCCTTGGGCTTTCCCCTGTGTTTATGGGTTACCTAAGGGGTCTCGCTGTAGCCATGCTAATGCCACCTACCTCCCTGCAACCCTTTCCCTTCCCCTGGCAATGAGCCTGGTGGTGGGGGTAGCCACTAGGTCTCTTCTCTTTTTTCCCTCCCCCAGCTCTCTGTCCTCAGTCAAGACCTTGCCCTTGAACCCCAAATCACTTGGGACTCTCCCCATGGCTTCTCCTCCCCCAAGTTGCTAAGCCAGCATCTGGGAAGTGTCCGGTGCCTCTGGTCCATCCTTGCCACTGTCCTCTCCTTTTTAAATCTGTGTTTATTACTCTAATTATGTGTAGGTGCTTGTGTCTGTGTGTGGGTGTGTGCTGGTGAGTGCAGGTGCAGAGGCAAGAGGCATCCAGTCTCTTGGGGCTGAAGATAAAGCCCCAATATGTGTGCCGAGTGCTGAACTCAGGTCCTCTGGGAGAGCAGTACACACTCTTAAACACCGAACCATCTCTCCAGTCCCCTTTCTACTGTTCTTCACTAGGCTCCACAGTTCTAAAGCTCTCTGTCTGTCTGTCTGACCACTTCTCTTTCCGCTGTCCCGGTCTCAGCTTGCTGCTGTCTCCCTTCTGGATGGCTGTACTGGTCCCACGGTGCTCCACTGCCCCGGTCCCTTAGACTCCACACAACAGTAGTCTGTAGCCATCACTCAGGACCTTGAGGTGGAGTGTCATGCATGGTGGTAGATCCACCATTTTGTTTCTTTTGCACCCTAGGGGAGGAAGGGGTGGAGTCACAGGTGGGAATGGAGGGAAGGATTGAAGGCTGCTGTGAGAGAAGGCAGGGCCTTCTGGGCAGAAAGAAGGAAGACAGGTGAGAAGCTAGGTGGCCTGGAAACACTCTAGCCAGTGGTTCCTTGTGGTTTATAGAACAAACCTCAAAGACTGCATGGAGATTTGTCCTGTCTGTATTACTGCCCTCATCCACACGTGGCCTGGCCCCTGTCACCTGTCTCCCCTGCCACCTGTCTCCCCTGTCACCTGTCTCCTCTGTCACCTGCCTCCCCTGTCACCTGTCTCCTCTGTCACCTGCCTCCCCCGTCACCTGTCTCCCCTGTCACCTGCCTCCCCTGTCACCTGTCTCCTCTGTCACCTGTCTCCTCTGTCACCTGCCTCCCCCATCACCTGCCTCCCCGTCACCTGCCTCCCCTGTCACCTGCCTCCCCCGTCACCTGCCTCCCCTGTCACCTGCCTCCCTTGTCACCTGCCTCCCCGTCACCTGCCTCCTCTGTCACCTGTCTCCGCATCACCTGTCTCCCCCGTCACCTGTCTCCCCTGTCACCTGCCTCCCCCATCACCTGTCTCCCCGTCACCTGCCTCCCCGTCACCTGTCTCCCCGTCACCTGTCTCCCTGTCACCTGTCTCCCTGTCACCTGTCTCCTCTGTCACCTGTCTCCTCTGTCACCTGTCTCCCCTGTCACCTGTCTCCCCGTCACCTGTCTCCCCTGTCACCTGTCTCCCCGTCACCTGTCTCCTCTGTCACCTGTCTCCCCGTCACCTGTCTCCTCTGTCACCTGTCTCCTCTGTCGCCTGTCTCCCCTGTCACCTGTCTCCCCTGTCACCTGTCTCCCCCGTCACCTGTCTCACTTTCCTTTCTTTCCCCTCCCTGGCCCAGGCTCTTTGACCATCTGTATCTAGGTCCAGCCAGAAGGTCCTACCCAGCCTGAACTGGGCCTCCACCTGTCCGTGTGTCTGTCAGTCAGTCTCCACCTCTCATAGGACTTTCCTTGGCCACTAAGCCTCCAGCCTTGTCTCAACACTACCCACCAACCTCTCCCTCTGCCCTGTGTAACCGTGCTTGGAGTCTCAAACAGGCAGATCCCTGACTGTCTGTCCATCTCTGGATATGATTGGAAGCCTAGCCCACAGTCTGACAGCCAGTCAGTGTCTGTTACACAACCCAGTTCTTTCCCACAGGCCGCAAGTTTGACCTGCGAGTCTATGTTCTGGTGATGTCGGTGAGTCACCCAGGCCGGGCCTCCTGTGAGCCCAGGGACATGGAGGGATAAGGCTGCTGAGGTGGCTGACCCTAGTGTTACATCCTAGCTGCCCGTGTCTAGACCTGTATTTCCCACCTCTCTCACTCAGTTCTGCAGGTAACCATAGCAAACATGTACTGGGCATCTACTGAGCACCAGGCCCCAGCACTCAGCAGGTGCCTCTCACTCCACTGTAACAACTCAGTGAGTCCTTCGGTTACTAGCCTCATTCTACAGATGAGAATGGATGCATAAAGGTTAACCAAGAGTGCTTGGGAGGCAGAAGTAGGAGGATCTCAAGTTCAAGGCCCGCTTGGTCCCCATAGTGAGTTCCAGGCCAGTTGCATAGCAAGATCCCACCTCAAGAAAGTAAAAGCAAAAACAGACACAGAGAGGTTGAATGACTTGCCCAAGGCCACACAGCAGGTAACTAGCCACACTGGGATTCAAATCCAGACACCTGGACTGCAGAGCCTGCTGTATTCCCTTCACCCATTTACAGTCCATTCATTTATCCATTCAGCACCTAGTTAACCTTCATGATGTACCCTCTGCTGGGAACAAGAATTTAGTGTCTCCGGCTTAGCCCATCCCTCAGGCCCTTGAGGTCCTGGTGGAGTGTCGTGCATGGTGGTAGATCCACCATTTTGTTTCTTTTGCACCCTAGGGGAGGAAGGGGTGGAGTCACAGGTGGGAATGGAGGGAAGGATTGAAGGCTGCTGTGAGAGAAGGCAGGGCCTTCTGGGCAGAAGGAAGACAGGTGAGAAGCTAGGTGGCCTGGAAACACTGAGCATCATTTCCCTTTTCTCTCTCCCTCATCCCTACCAGTACATCCCTCTGCGGGCTTGGCTATACCGTGATGGCTTTGCCCGGTTCTCCAACACCCGCTTCACACTGAGTAGCATCGATGACCATTGTATCCTTCCAATGATATTCCTTCCAGTCCCCTCCTCCAGCCAGCCTCACCTACCCCAGAACTTTTCCACCCCAAGGATACTTACCAGGTTCCCTGGGATCTGAGCACAGAGTCCCTGCTCAAGACCAGCTCAGTTCTTTCTCAGCGGGGGTTCCCAGGCTCTCGGGAGAGGGATCTGGTCAGAGCAGCGCCCCTCAAATGTCTCCGCTGGATAGTGGTCTTCATGGGTGTCCAGCACCCAGGTTTACCCGTATTCATAGGAGCAGACAGGTTGAGCTTTGCAGAACCTCTGCACCCTTCCTCATGCACCTTCACAGTGCTCACCTCACTCATTCATTCAAATACAGTTCCTTCTTCACCACCCGATGGGTGGGCACCACATTGTCCTGCCAAGCTAGAGGAGAAGGAGGATGTGTGTGTAGCTGGTGGGCATGTAAAGTGCTATAACCCTCAGAATGAGCTGATAAATAACTGCCAGAAGTCAGATGCACATACCCTGGGAGCCAGCAAGCCCTTCTGAACACCACAGACACACCCACAGCATGGGAACAGACGGGCTTAAAGGCTGCACGTGGCAATCCTTGATGGAGAGCAAAACCTTGGAGACAAGACAGGTGGTGCATTTATACAGTGGAATACTACACAGCTGTTAATACTACACAGTGGAGTGCTGGAGCGTGCTTTAGATACTGAGAGGAAACAGTCTCCAAGAAAAAAAGATAGAACAGCAGAAAGTTTACTCCCATTCAGGTCAAACCACATCCATGGTGGGTTGGTTTGTTTTGTGCATAGGCATCTCTGAATGACAGACAAGGAACAGGGCTGGGGGTATGGCTCAGTGGCAGAGCTCTTGCCTTATATGCAAGCTGTAGGCTTAGTCCCAGCACTGCCAAAGAAAGAAAGAAAGAAAGAAAGAAAGAAAGAAAGAAAGAAAGAAAGAAAAAGAAAAGAAAGGAGGGAAGAAAGAAAGACTAGACATAGAAACTGTCTTGGGGAGGAAAAATGAGTGGAAAGGAGATAAACTACACACATACACACACACACACACACACACACACACACACACACACACACACACACACACACACGAGAAGAGGATTCCAGCCTGTGCTTTGAGCCAGCCTCCTCTCTTTCCCGATTTCGTCTCTGTTGAAGTGTGTGCCTTAAGTAATAGACCGCATTGCCTGCCCATTGCCTGGGCCTTCCTGTCCATGCTTGTGCATGCTTTATGACTTCTTTCCCTTGTTTTGCCGACTCATCTCCAGTATGTTAATTTTCTCCTGTAATTCCAACAAGCACGACCCACATGCATGTCATCAACTTAGTTTAGTTTGTTTGTATTGCTGCTTTGTTTTTATTAAAATTAAGTAACAACATGCAAAACACACGAACACTGTCTGCCAGAGTGACCCTTCCGTAAATGCCACTTCAGAGTGTTGATGCAGCCCTGTGCATCCTGAGGATATACTGAAGAAGCAGGGCCAGTCCCAGGGGCCCATTTCCATTCAATGAGGCTTTACTCACTAAATAGTCACAGAGAGACGGCACGGTACTTTCCACCCTTCTTTTAATTCTTTTAGTCTTGACATTAAAATAGATAGAAAACCGCAGAAAAGACGATGAAGGAGCATCAGGGTCCCTCGCTGGCCTGGAGCTCACCCAGACCATTTGCTGGGCCGGCCTGCTGGCTCTAGTGATCCTCAGTGTTGGGACTGCAGGCACATGCCACCATGTCCAGAGTTGGTTGGTTGGTTCGTTGGTTTTTGAGACAGGGTCTCACCATGTATCCCTGGCTAGCCTGATACTCAACCTGTAGACCAGGTTGACCCTGAACTCACAGAGATTCACTTGCCTGTACCTCCTGAATGCTGGGATTAAATAGGTGTGCCACCATACCTGGCCATTCCCAGAATTTTTTTCCCGTGGTTTCTGGGGATCAAACTCAGGTCCTCATGCTTGGGGGGCAAGCTCTTTAGGATGGAGCTATCTCCCCAGCCCTAAACATACCAACCTTTAAAATAATTTTTGGATCACAAAACAAGAAATGACAATCTTAACTTTGGTATATATAATATATAGTGTACATGCAATAATTCACACACACACACACACACACACACACACACACACACAAATACAGCACAACTCAGCCTGAGTGTTGGGAGTGGGTTACAGGGTACTGATCTGCACAATGCTCAGGATCGACTGAGCATGTCGAAGTACTGAGGTATCAGAACGCCCTGACAAGGACATGGCTGAATGAGACAAGTGCCACATGGATGATTGATTTGTAAACAATCCCATCTCTACTTTTTTCCCCAAGAGAGATAATAAAATTTACATTTATTGTTAGATATATTAAAATATACTGTGCCCCCAGGATTTATTTATGGGAGGGTTTGAGGGAGGAAAGGGAAGGGGGAAATGTCAAGTTGTAATACAAGTTGTAATAGAATTATGTAATATAAAGACTGTAATATAATTATGACATTTCCCCCTTCCTTTTTCTCCCTCCTGGAACTCATAGCTTCTTTCTTCACAGTCCTGGGGGAAGAATGAGGAGGAGGGGTTTAGAATGGCGGCACTGTCCTTCTCTGAACCTCTAAAGTGTCATTCTTGAGATGGAGATTGTTCAGGAGCAAATGAAATGGCACTTGAGGGGTGTTTTGTGGGTCACAGTGTCACACTGGAGGTGTGACAAATGGCAGACTCTCAGGTCTGGGTCTCAGCACCCTGCCTCCTCCCCAACACTAGATCCCTTTTCTGATGTCCCTACAAAGGGGCCACCAGTCCAGCCCCCTCTGTGTGTGGTCTCTGTACTTGTCAGGCATTGCCTTGTGGGCTGGAAATTGTAATATCGTTCTCTCAGCTCTGCCCGACACTCAAGAGGCACTTCATCCAATCATTCAAATCACCCTGGGAAGCCAGTGTGCTTTGTGTACTCCCAGTCAACAGGCTGGTGTCTTAGGTGTCTGTGATGAAGCACCATGACCAAAAGCAAGTTGAGGAGGAATGGGTTTATTTGGCTTACACTTCCACATTGTAGGCCACCATTGAAAGAAGTCAGGACAGAACCTGGAGGCAGGAGCTGATGCAGAAGCCATGGTGGGGTGCTGTTTACTGGCATGCTCTCCACGGCTTACTTAGCCTGCTTTTTTTTTTTCCTTTAATAGAACCCTGGACCATCAGCCCAGGGATGACACCACCCACAATGAGCTGGGCCCTCCCCCATCAGTCACTAATTAAGAAAATGCCCTACAGCTAGATCTTATGGAGGTATTTTCTCAATTGAGGCTCCCTCCTTTCAGATAATTCTAGCTTGTGTCAAGTTGACATAAAGTGAGTCAGCACAGCTGGTAACCAGGCTCAGAGAGGTGAGCCGGATTGTTCAGGAATTCCCTTCCCCTGAGATGCACCCTGGACTTGCACCCAGGCCCGTCTGATTCTAAAGCCCATGCATATAAACTTTGCACTATTTTTAGCTTTTCTTGTCAACTTCAAGCCAGGGCCAGGGTCTCAGTTCAGTCCCTGGGGCAGCAGGGAATATGGCTGCCCCTCTCTGTCCACGCTAGCCCTTGACCATCAATCTCTGCCAGATGTTCACCTCACCAATGTCGCCGTGCAGAAGACATCTCCCGACTACCACCCAAAAAAGGTGAGGAAGCTAGGCGTCTGCCTTCCTTCTGGGCCAAGTTGGGGGGGACAAGCAAAGTGACATGGAGCCCAAGACAGGCCAGAGTTGACCAGAGAGGGCAGGGTCACCCTTCCCATCTGCAGAGATGGGTTCATCTGGCATGAACCTCAATATTTGAATGTCAAACTAATGTACCCCTAAACAAAATGTATTCTATCTCTTAGGTATCTCTTATTGATCAACCAACCCATCAACTGGTATATCATACAGATATTCTGCCCATCAAACATCACATCAGTCTACCTATATATCTCTCTGTCTATCTATCTATCTATCTATCTATCTATCTATCTATCTATCTATCT
>CABHPH010141396.1:0-15571 GCA_902168325.1 Peromyscus nudipes | reverse complement strand
TCTATCTATCTATCTATCTATCTATCTATCTATCTATCTATCTATCTATCATCTATTTATCATATCCACTTACTATTTGTCACCAATCCATATGCTAGCCCAAAAGTCAGTACAACTATAGAATACTCAGACTTCTCAAAGTTAAGGGCCAGACAAGGGGGCATGGATGAGTGAGCTCCCAGCCCACTCTTTCTCGTTTCCCCCTCCCCTGGTTCATCTCACATCATATAATCCTAGGAGCAGAAGCTTGCTGGTTGCCTTTCTGCCCTAAGAGGCTACCAAGTGCAAGCCACCCGTGTAGGCCATGGGCCAGAGACACATCCCATGCTCTTAACTATGCAGGCCTTCACTCCATAGTGAGGAGCATACCCAAACTTCCTAATCCCAGGGCTCAGATGGAGCCCTCTCACCAGGCTTGAGGGGCCCTGCACATGGGCTCATTCAAGGATTATCAGGTGGGCTCCAATGAACTGGGCTTCTCTCCTATTGCGACTGCCTGGGCCTCAGGGTTGCAAATGGATGCTCCAGCGCTTCCGACAGTACCTGGCATCCAAGCATGGTCCTGAGGCCGTAGAGACACTCTTCAGTGACATGGACAACATCTTCATCAAGAGCCTGCAGAGCGTGCAGAAGGTGATCATCAGTGATAAGCACTGCTTTGAGCTGTATGGCTATGACATCCTCATTGATCAGGACCTCAAGCCGTAAGTGGGCAGTGGTTCAGAGAGCTGGAGGAGGGGTCATGATGGGCTACACATTCCAGTGCAGACACCATGATTTGAATCCCAGCTCTGCTACATCCTAGATGTGCCAACTCGGACATGCTTCCTTTTACTGTGCCTCAGTTTGCCAGTCTGTAAATTGGGGCTGAGATCTAATCAGTGCAGGCCTGGTTCTAAAGGGACCTCTACCAACTATTTGCTGACTTGATGTTGTGGGACCTTTCGAGAAGAGTCTGTTTCTATTCACAGACAGAGAGGCCATGATAAAGAGAAAACAATTCAACTAAAGTCCAGCTGGGGAAACCAATGGGTTGAAGTGGGGTCACTTTACTCTCAAGAGCCTGGCTAAGCGGTTTCTAGAGAATGGGAAGAGAGAGCCCTCAACTCATGGGAGGCCACGTGAGCCCACGTCACCTTTCACAAGGACTGTGAATGGGCAAGTCTTGTGAGGGTCTCATGGAGGAAATCACAGCCTCTCTGACTTGGAGACAACAACAACTTCACCCTGCCCAGGGACAGTCTTCCTCCCATCGCTCTGGCCCTGACATTCTTTCTGACTACTCTTCTACCTGAGCCTCAGAGGGAGTGAGAGAGATCTGACTATTTTCTCTCTTTTAGGGTTGAGCACCAGGCTGCAATGCCACCGTAACCATTGCTATTTTCTTGCACCCAGGAGTCTCTGCAGTAACTGCAGCCATCTGTAGAAAGAGGCTTCCCGGGCCAGGGCTGGAGCAGAAACAATCGGGATGTATAAGCATCTAGATTTAGAGGGCATTTCATGGGCATCATGTCCATTTAGCAAAACAACAGCAGGAGCTTCCCCACTAGGGCCTATTCCCTCCCAGCTACAGAGTTTTGTCTTGATTGACAGTATCACACATGGTTCCCTCCTGCAGAACAGGCCTTAGATCCAGTTGGAAAATAGCTACCCAGTGGGCACGTCTTACCTGGTATGCTGATGGTACTAGCATTTTGTACTTACAGCTGAGCAAAACTGTTAACTCCCCTCCACCAGCCTGCACAGCGCCTTCAGCCCCACAAGCGCTAACCAGCTGGGAGGGAGCACCCAGTCCCGGTCCGGCTTCTCCGTGTCCTGCAACCAGAGTGCATTGTCTTCAGCAATAGGGTCTTCCCATCTAGTCCTGGCACGCAATAATGGCAGTGTAATAGCCTGGCTACCAACTCAGGGGGTAACCCACTCCAGCACTAGCGTTCTTATTCAGTGACCTTACAGCTTCCAGGAGTATCTTTCTGCCCACACAGGGTAACTTTATTCGAACCCTTTAACCATTGTTTTAACATTTAACATAGACATGGGCTGTTGTGAGATTTGTCTCCACCACCTTGTTGGGTATCATCTTCACTCAACCATTGAACTTAGAACTATGCCAAGCCCTTGTATTTTGCGTGGATTCATTTTCCATTCATTTCCCATCCTCACTTGGGTGTGTTTGCCCATCTTTTGGATGCTTTTCTAAGCTGTAAGATGCTGAGAGGTTTGTTGCATTACATCCATGAACCTTTTGGCAGAAGGTGGGCAGGATCTCCAACAAACCCCCACAGTTATCCTCTGCCCTCCCCAGGTGGCTCCTAGAAGTCAATGCATCTCCTTCGCTGACGGCCAGCAGCCAGGAGGACTACGAACTCAAGACCTGCCTGCTGGAAGACACCCTGCATGTGGTGGACATGGAGGCCAGGTGGGGTCTTGTCATTTATGCCCTATCCATGGCCAATGGGCTCCTGTCGAGGGAGAGGCAACTCAGAACCTTGAGATACTTGCTTCATAGATGGAGAAACTGAGATGTCCATAGGCCCAAGAACTCAGCGTAGCTGGATTTACCCAGGGCTTCCCAACTGTGAGACCCTGGGCTGGTCACTTCACCTCACTGAGCTACAGTCTCCTCACGTGTAAAGTAGGGAGCATTGTAACTCTCCTTGGGTTGTTAGATTAACTCACTGAGACAATTCATTGTTAATACCTGGCTTACAGCATCCACCAAGAGGCTACTTAACACTCTTAACACCATGTCTGATGGAAAGGATACAGGGCCAGCTTCAAGGATGGGTGAATCCCTGGGTTGGGGAGGGAATCATATTTTAAACCAGAAACCACAAATTAGGAGCACATTATTAACAGTGAATAGAGCCTCGGAAGAAATGAGGGCAGCCCTGTTGGAGAGGCCACATGGAGAGCTCAGGTGGGGTGGGGTGGTTCTGTCTTAAAGCCTCACCAACTGCATGTTCTTTCACCCTCTGCACCCCTAGACTCACAGGAAAGGAGAAGAGAGTCGGGGGCTTCGACCTCATGTGGAATGATGGCCCTGTCAGCAGAGAGGAGGGGCCTTCCGACCCTTCAGGGATGGGAAACTTTGTGACCAACACACACTTAGGTATGCCAAGTCAGACAAAAAGTGAGTGGGGCAGAAATATCATAGGAAGAGCGGGTGGGTGGGGGGGGCAGCTTGGCACAGCAGTGAGATCACATAAATCCAATCTGCAGCATAGCAGCTGTGTGACTCAGGCAAGCGGCTGTTCTTCATCTGTAACACGCAGATGAGTAGTATCTTTCAGGGTGTGTGTCCATCCTGCAACCTGGGGACCCCATGAACCAAATGCAGCTAAGGGCAGCAATGACTGTGGCCCAACACAAAATCGTATACTCAAAATACTTATGAAATTTTTCTTTGAGTGTGTGTGTATATAACTTTTTGCACAGTTTTCAAGTGTGAACTTTGTAGATGACAATGTCTGGTCACAATATCAAAAGATTGGACACTCCTGATAGGACCCTGCCCAGTATGGTGAGAGACTACTGAGCCATCAGGAGGGAGATTTCAGGACTCAGGTGGAGAACAAATTATCATTAGAAAAGTTAACAACTGCAGGACTCTGCGATAAAGTTCGTATATAAAATGTGAAAAATTTCCCAATTATAGAAATTCACACTCATTGTAGAATATTTGAAAACTAAAGAAGGGAATTTTAAAACACATCCAGACATAACCATCATTAACAATCTGGTGTTTCCTTCCAGTTTTAAAAAATGCATATATTCATATTTTTATAAATCTGGCACCAGATTGGCATTCAGAGTCCCGCTTTCCACGTGGCATCCCTCCATTCAGGAATACAAAGGCCCTCCCATGGGAAGCATGTGTTAGCCAGGGCTGGGCTAAATGTTTACGTGCATTACCACATTCCATGTGGTAGCTTCTGTGATCACCCCACGGGTGAGGAAATGGTCTCCAACAGTTGCACAGACTGTAGAAGGCTGTTGTCATGGTGATGGGCCAGCCTGAACCCTAACCCCCAATCCTGACCTCTAGATTCTCCTAGTCTCAGGTAAGCTACAAAGCAGTTATGCCGTGGCTGTAGAGCATTTCAACCCGAGTGTGTGCCAGCGTTTACCAAGCCGATTTCTTATCACTTGGCATTTGGCACAATTTCATCTCTTTACTTTTCAAAATAACATCGTGGTGAACATTCTCTCCTGTGAAACCCATTGAAACTATTTCCTTTGAGATCCCTGGAAGCAGAGTCATTGGGTCAAAGGGATAGACTTACTGGACCAACTGGAAAGGAGTCCAAGCCTTCTCCCCTTATGAATTCATTATTATTGTATGTGAATTCCATTGATTTCTGAAGGGGCTCCAGTTTTTAATTTGTCTTTCTTCTTTTGTAAGATGTCCTGGCTTTCTTTGATTTTCCTTTATTTTTAATAAGAGACTACTTTTATGAAGGAACATGAACTAAGTTCTTACAGGAAATTTATTTTTTCTGTGTGGGTTTAGGAGTGTGGTTAAGATGGGTTCTCATGTAGCCCAGGCTGTCAACTCACCATGCAGCCAAGGTGATCTTGAACTTATGATCTTCCTGTCTCTACTCCTGAGTGCTGGGACCACAGGTGTGTGCCAACATGCCAGGTTTTCCTGCTACCAGGACTTGAAGCCAGGACCTCACGTGTGTCAGACAAACATTCCACCAACTGAGCCACACATAGGCCACGCTGGCCTGGAATTCACCATTAGCTAAGGCAGGGCTTGAAGTCCTTTCTAATCCTCCTGCCTCAGCCTACAAAGTGCTGGGGTTGTAGGCATGTGCCACCATGCCTGGCCCCTTTACCTGTTTTCTTTTGTTTTGTTTTCCCCTCTTTATTTCTTTAATTTTTTGGAGACAAAGTTTCACTATGCAGCCCTGGCTGGCCTGGAATTCATTATGTAGCCCAGGCCGGCCTCAAACTCACAGAAATCCTCCTGTCTCTGCCTCCAGAGTGCTGGGATTAAAGGTGTGTGCTGCTATACCAGGCCTGTACCTGTTTTTCTCTGGACTGCCTATAATTTTCTACATTTGTAACGACATGACATTAATGGCTGAAAATCTGGCCCATCCCACCCTGCTCCATCAGACGTACAGTAAACATTTTCCCGAGTTTCTCATTTGCTTGTTTTAAGGTTCTTTTTTAAAATTTTATTTTTTGTGACAGGGTCTCATTATGTAGCTCTGGATGGCCTGGAACTTACTAAGCTCAGGTTGGCTTTGAGCTCAGAGATCCGCCTGCCTTTGGCTCCTGAGCGCTGAGTTCCTGTTTCTTTTATGATGAGAACTTTTATATCTTTTAAAGAGTTTAGTATGATTTAGGACTGGGCTTGGCTGCACACAATAAAATCCAACTAATAGTTAAGTAGAAAGGGGCTGACCTAGTCAGGTCTAGTGCCATATCCTGTAAACCCAGCCACTAGGGAGCCTGAGGCAGGAGGGTCACAAGTTCATGGCCTGCCCGCACTACAGAGTGGTTTCAAGGCCAGTCTAATTAACTTAGTAAATCCCCGTGTCCAAGAGGGGTTATAGCAAAATGGTGGAGTGCTTGCCTAATATTCACAAGACCCTGGAGGTGGGGGTGGGTGGGAGAGGTGTCTCAGGCCACCAAAGTGTTAGGTATGGCATAGGGGACTGACACAATAGTTTTGAGATGCCTGGGTGACTCTTTGCTCCCCTTACCACGCTCAGCAGGTTGGCTGAATGCTCAGGTTGTCTTCGTTGCCAGTGGTTGCTCCAACAGCAGACACTGGACTTGGAAAAATGCAGATACTTATGGAAATGAAGATATGGTTGATTTGCAATCACTCAAACAGGCAGAGCAGAAAGAGAACCATATCTGTAGAAGTCTCTAGAATTACTTTCAAATTTCTAGTTGAGTGTTGGTGGTAAATGGGAGTTGTTTGGGGAGCAGGCAGGGGAGAATGCGGAGGGTTGAGGGCAAGTTAGAAATGTGTTCAGGGACCTTAGGTGAAAGGGCTAGCAGAAAAAAAAAATCAGGGATGAGTCTAGAGCTCCAAGAAAGGGTTTGCACTGAACCTGAAGATTTGGCATGATGAGTGAGCCACAATGTTAAAGCAGGTTCCCTGGAATCACTTTGGAAAATGTCAAGGACGCACAGGGTGGGGTGCTGAAGCCTTGACAGCCGGGACAGCCTTGGAGACAAGGATGGAATTGGAGTTACTAAGTAGGAAGCAGGCATCTCCAGGTCAATTCTTATGCCTATGGTATGTGAGGTCATTCAAGCAGCATTTATGAGTATCATGAATGTGCCTGGCTAAGATTAAAGACTGGTGTTGCTTTCAGAACCAGCTCTGAGACCAAGCAGGGAACAGGTTGCCTGGGAACTGTGCAGGGAGAGGCAGCCTTTTGGCATGGACTGCCTGGGACACACTTCCAGGATGTGCTGAGTAAGGGATGGAAGTTAGCATCAGGCACTGCTGATGTGTTTTCACTGAGCAGACAAGGGCAGTGTAGTCTGGAGAGCAGTTGAATGTGACTCTGGCACCACATAACCTGGGATCAACTCTCAGTTCTTGGAGTAAATGACAACCTCTCTGAGTTTCCTGGCTACACATCATTCCTGTGAGGGCTCAACAAGCCACCTGGGGCCAGTGCCTGAAGCAACAGATGAACCTCCAGTCAGCTTAAGCCTTTGCTGACCACTGACCTCACTCTACAAGGTGCCCCCTCCTGTACCAGCTAGGAGGTAGGTATACAGGCTATCCCAACCAACACCTCATGTTCTTTCTAGGCTGCGTCAACGATCGGAAGGAGCAGCTGAGGCAGTTGTTCCGATCCCTTCAATCACAGAAGAAAACTCCTGGCTGACCCCAGCCAGGAATGAGGCCCTGGCAGGTGCCGCCCTGGCCTCTCGCAGGATTCCAGCACAGTGCACCAGTCTTCACCTCCCTCCAGTCTGGCAGACATTTTATTGGATAGGCAGATAGGCAGCCTCTGCTTGTTACTTGGACCAGACACCCTAGACTCCTCACTCCAGCCACCCCCACCCCACCCCTGGCATCTTTGAACCAGGGACAGCCAATCCTTGGGACTGGGTGGGCTCATCCTTGACAGATTGGTAACTCGGCCCAAAGAGGCCAAGCAGCAAGTTCTACCATCCAGAGAGCATATCTAATAAAGCACAGGCTTTGAGTCACTCAGCACTGGCCTGATTCGGGATGCCACTGGCATTTCGCTGTCTCTTTGGTGAAGGGTCCACTGGGCTAGGAAACTTGTCTTTAAGCTATGCTTGCAAAGTAAATGATTTTGGATTGTCTACTGGAAGCCGGGAGAGTGCCAAGCCCTAAATGTACCCTGTTCTTTGCAATGCCTTGATTCACATGGACCCATGGACCAGGCCATGTGAAAACCACAGAACTGGAGTCTCCTGTGTCTCAGATGAAAATGAGACCTGGGAAAACCCACCTCTCACTTGAGACTGAGTTTTAAAATCAGAAAGTGAGGCTACAATCGACAGGCAAGATCGCATGGGGAGTCAGGGGCATTACCATTCTGCTCAGAGGCATCCTCCTGCTGTAAGCTTGAGCTGGAGGCAATGCCTCCATGGAGAAGGGGTTTCCAGTGGGGGCCAGGCAGCTCTACCTACCTCTGGGCAGTGTTTTTGCCTACAAATACAATCCTGAATGCCTAAAGTAAGCCCGAAGAAAAGTATGGGAAAGAAATACCAGCAAAGCAAGACGTGGACCAACTGGCCATGGGAGGCTGGGAGCTGAGCCACCCTGGACTTTCTGTTTCCAGAGCTCAGGGTTTTCCCACACCCACAACGCCCGGGCATGGACTCTAGGTTCTCACTTCCAGGACACAGAACTGATGGGCTCTTTGGCCTAGCATCCACCCTGGCAGGCAGGCAGAAGCAATATTCCAGTGGAGAAGCTGTGTGCCAGGCAGATTTACCGGGTGCCTGCCATCAGAGTGAATTCTGCCGAGTTTGTACTTTAGTCATTGGTTGGAATTTCATGAAACGGTGGGGAGACAGTAATATCCTCCCTTCGACCCTGCAGTTTGTCCTGAGGGGACCACACAGCATCTACAATCAGTAGATCACACACTGTTCAGCCCTTGCTTTGCCTGGCCCACTTCACGGTTCAAGAACCTCCCTCAGCCTGGGCTAAGCCAGCGCCTCCCTCTCTGAAGCTGTGGTCTTCTAACTAGACCCCAGTGAAGACATGCACCTTGGTCTGAGTCTATCACAGGCATGTCTATAAAACCCAAAAACCAAAACTGCAGGCATGGGCCAAATCTGCCATACATTAGGTGTTTTTCTTGATCAACACATTTTTAAATATTCCCTGAAGGCATCAGCAATATTTAAAGTATTTGGCTTAATTCTAATTCTTAGTTCCTTTGATTGTTTTTTGAGACAGGGTCTATTTAAGTCCTTGTCACCTTCTAATAGCTCTGGCTGTCCTGGAACTCAGAGAACCATCTGCCTCCTGAGTGCTGGGATTAAAGGTATATACCACCACATCTGACCAGTTAATTTTTAAAGACTGGTATTTGAGTGTTTTGCTTTTATGTACATATATATGTGCACATGTACCTGTGGAAGTTAGAAGAAGGTATCAAATCCCCTAGAATTGGAGTTATGGATGGTTATAAGCCACCACGTGGAGCTAGGAACTGAACTTGGTCTTCTGAAAGAAAGGCAAGTGCTCTTAACCCCAGAGCCACCTCTCCACCCCCATCTTTCATCTTGGAAGAAACTTAGGATCTGATGTAACTATGGACCAAAATGCAGCGAGAGGAACAGACAGTGGCATCTGTCTACTCTCGATGTCATGCATTTTAAGGCAACAGCCACCTCGTTTCTTAAGCAGCACTAAAGGGCTGGGCCCTGGTGAGGAACTGAGGGAGGCGACAACTCAGAGCTGTGGTTTGTTCACGTTTATTGAGCCTCAGGGAACAGAGGCCAGCTCTGCTCTCACAGCACATTCCCACTATGCAGTCAGGCCGGCTAGCCAAGCCCTGCGGTCAGAGGTCGTGAGGATGCTCCGTGTTGAGTCACATTAGGAAGGACACCGTCCGCCTGCCCTCGGCCAGCAGTCTGTAAGGCCTCCTATCTCCAGAGCAACCACAGAGGGTGATTGACAGCACCTGCTATGGAAAGCCAGCAGGAAAACGGACAGGAGGGGGCACTGGGGAAATATGCCTACCCTGCAGCTGGTGTGGGGCACTAAGGGTCTGTCTGCTTCACAATGAAGTGAATGTCTGTCTCCTCCTTATTCCAACTGTCACACATATTGCCTGAAAATGCCTCACCATGCAGAAAACTGGAATGAAGCTCCCAGTTCGCCCTCTCCCTCCATCCCTGGCCAGGCCCATCTGAACAGCAGGCTACTGTTGAGAAGTGCCGGCTGCAGCCATTCTCACCCCCCCACACACCTACAGATGGCTGCCAGGGTCTGTCAATAGGTCTTGTGTCCACCGGGCTCTGGTAGCCAGGCCAAGCACACAGAACAGGCTAAGGGTTCTCTCTTGTCACAAAGCAGCCAAGCACTACAGAAAAATGTTTTGTACAGAAGCCATTCTTGATGCCTGTCCCCTTAAAGAGACAATCCTGTCCTTGCAGGTCTCAAGGCCAGAGGGGCCTAGTATAGGTCCCCATCCTGCTGTTCGAGTCTCATCCTTTCAAAATGACTTTGAGGGCTTTAAGCTCATCCTGGTTGAGGGGGTTCAGGTTAAAACCCTTCAGCTCCGGTTTTCCTGCAAGGAGAAGATAGTCATGATCAAACTGGGCCCCCTGCTGCCCAACCTACTGCTGACTCTGGAGCCAGGCCCAGGAAAGCAGCTAACACTGCACTACCACTGCCAACTCGGCCTGAGAGGTGCAGGGCTGGGCCTCAGATTCTGCAGTGCACAGGCTGACACAAGTCAGCACTGCTCCTGGCCAAGAGCCGGCCAAGTCATGACTGCTGCACACAGACCTGCAGGTTCTGATCAGACCTGTGAGCTGACGTGCGCAAGTTTACCCGAATTTAAGCTCTGCCCTCTGACTGAAGCCTTCTGAGTTTCTCCTGTCCTCGCTACCCTGGTACCCACACCATGCAAGATCACCCCAGCAGCTCTTGGTGCCTGGAAAAGGAGCTGAGACAAGAATAAGCTCCATAAACCTCTGCGTCCTACCTCTGAGCAGCTACAGACAACCACTGCTCATTTCCCACTGCCCTCCCGAGTGGCTTTCCACACCTGCTCTCTAACATTCTTTCAATGGTTTCCTCCCCTCCCAGCTCCAGTCCTGCCAGGCAATACCTTGGGCTTCAAAGAGGCGGTTAACTTTCACTTTAAGTTGATTCCGGAGTCTTTCTATTTCTTTATCCAGGTGTTCCTGATCTGAAAAAATTGCAGCAGGCAGACAGGACAAGGTTATATTACAGAGAGGGACCCCAGTCTCCACCTAACACCTTTGAGAGCCAAGGTCTATAGCACACAGGAAGGAAAGGTAACCTCAAAGACCAGCTGAGAAAGGGCTAAATACCAGAGGGACACTACCTGCTCAAGCCCCTGAGCTGGCCCAGAACGTGGCCTGCCATGCATACTTACTCAAAGCATGCTGGGTATTGATTGGTGGACAGCCAAGAAACTTTACAAATCCAAGTTCCATCAAGGTCCTGTGAAAATATGACCTAAGTAGCCAATGGGAGAGCCTACTGCTCCAGCATAACCTGGATATGGTCAGCCATGGTGGATAGGAAGGACCAGCCTACCATCACCATAATGTGCACCTGAGAAATGGTTCACAGGAACCTATCAAAGTTGGATCAATCAAGTGCTGGGAGGGACATTCTACTCAATGAGTTCACTGCCTAGTCTGACTTCCCGATGAGGAAAAGCCCTGATGAGCCATGCTTCACAGCCTTGGTACTGGTTTTATCTCTCACTATAAATAGGAAAGTGTCCTATGAACTTGTTCAGCCTATATTGATTTGGGGGAAGCCTGATGACTTCCTAGAACCCCCAGAGATCAGACAACATTTGTAGGTCATCAGGATCCCTGAGTTTTTAGCCGCATAGTCTTTGGCCCATTACCCATGCACAGTAACCCTTAATTTTTTAAAAATAACTTTAAAAATGTATTACTATTATTATGTATGTGGTTGTTTGCCTGCATGTATGTCTGTGCACCATGGCATGCCTAGAGAGTGTTGGATGCCCTGGAACTGAAGTCACACCAGTTGTGAGCTACTATGTAGATGACTGGAACTGAACCCGGGTCCTCTTGAAGAGCAGCCAGTACTCTTAACATGAGCCATCTTTCCAGCCCAACCCTTCATTTTAACTACACTGTTTTAATAGAATAGCTGAAATTTCCAGGCTTGGTCTAGTTCCAGAAAGTGTAAAGACAACCTGTCTTCAGGACCTGAGGCAACCTTGCTGATCCTTTGGATCCACATGTTTTTCAAGGACATGAAAGAAAAAACAAGTGGACCCTGTCTTTTTCCCAGGCAAGGACCCAGCAGCAGCCTTGTCTTTACAGAGCTTCTCCAAAGAGATTCCAGCAGTTCATGGTTTTGGAGCCCTGAGCAGTGTGCCAGGCTGGGCAGACCACAGAGGCTTGCTCCTCCTACACTACATTTTCTAGCAGTGCTGGGGATGAAACCCAGAGCCCTACACAGGCTAGGAAAATGCTCTACCACTGGGCTAGGCCGTCACACATCCACTTTTGGCACATTCTCCATGGCAGGGGACATGAAAAACAGAAGCTCACTCAGGAGCTGGGGAGATGGCTCAGTCAGTAAGTACTGGTTCTATAAATGCGAGGACTGAGTTTGAGTCTGCAGCACCCATGTTAAAAAACCAGGCATGAGCCAGGCGGTGGTGGCGCACACCTTTAATCCCAGCACTTGGGAGGCAGAGACAGGTGGATCTCTGTGAGTTCAAGGCCAGCCTGGGCTACAAAGCGAGGTCTAGGACAGCCAGGATTGTTACACAAAGAAACCCTGTTTCATCCCTCCCTTCCCCAAAAGAACCTGGCATGGCTGAACATGCCTGTAACCCCAGCACTAGAGGACAGAGACAAGCAGATCCAGAGAACTTGCTGGCCAACCAGCCTAGTCAAAGAGGTTGGGAGACCCCACTTCAAGGCAGTAAGGTGGAAAATGATAAAGGAAGACATCCTGTTCTGACCTTTGCATGCACATACCCAGTGCAACACATACATACACAGGCTCATGCAAAAGCTCACTTATCCAGGCCCCTTTACAGCTATGATGGCCTTGACCAGTAAGGTTTTGGCACAATGACCTTATTTTCAAACAGAAAACAAAGACCGCATATGAAAAAAGCCCTTTGCCTTTCTCCAGGCTGCTATACAGATATAAACCTGCAATACTACAGTGATACTCAACGACCAAGGGACTACACTATGAGGCCACTATTGAGCATCTGGGAAACTGCTTTTGTTGTTGACTTTATTTTGTGTGATGTATGTGCCACGGCTGGAGCACAGAGGTCAACTTGAGTTGGTTCCCCCTTCTACTATGTGGGTCTTGAGGACTGAACTCAGGTCGTCATCAGGCACACTTACCTGCTGAGCCATCTCAACAGCACTCTAGGAAAAAAAAATTGTTGCTTTTCTTTTCTTCCTTTGGACAACCTTTTTTTTTTTTTTTTTTTTTTTTTTGGTTTTTCAAGACAGGGTTTCTCTGTGTAGCTTTGCGCCTTTTCCTGGAACTCACTTGGTAGCCCAGGCTGGCCTCGAACTCACAGAGATCCGCCTGGCTCTGCCTCCCCAGTGCTGGGATTAAAGGCGTGCGCCACCAGCGCCCGGCTGGACAACTTTTTAATGAGGAAAACAGAATGGTATTTCAAGCTCAATTTGTCAAGTTTTTGTAACCCAACTGACTTCTCACTAGTAAACAAGAATAATGCTAGACATACTGTTTATCTCAACTTCACAACTGTGCTGTATAGAGGCCCCACTTACAGGTGAGGAATTGACCCACTGTGGCAGAGCAGGAACCAAAACCACATCAACTCTCCAGCACAGTTGCCTCTCCAACTGCCAAAGCGTGACTCTTAGTCCTGGACTATGACTGATGGGGACCATCCCCAGGACACCTTACCTTTCTGGATCATTTCCTTCGTCTTAGGGTGAGGCATTTTGATGAACATATTCCCAAAGCAAACCATCACATCTTCTGAAATAGCAAACAGACATTTATTTTTTCAACATTTTTTTTTTGTTTTGTTTTGTTTTGTTTTTTCGAGACAGGGTTTCTCTGTGTAGCTTTGTGCCTTTCCTGGAACTCGCTTTGGAGACCAGGCTGGCCTCGAACTCACAGAGATCCGCCTGGCTCTGCCTCCCGAGTGCTGGGATTAAAGGCGTGCGCCACCACCGCCCAGCTATTTTTTCAACATGTTTTATATCTTCTTTTTGAAGCACTGACTATCTGCCAGGCATTGTTTGGATGCTAAGAACATAGCCCAACAAGACAGTTCCTGCCCTTGTGGAACTCATGTCAGAGCAAAAGGCGGGGAATAAACAAGCTGTTTTTCCACATACTGCTAAGAACTACTATAAAAAAATAAAGCTGTTTAATAAGAGTGATGGGAAGCATGAGAGGAGAAGTATGAGGCCTCTTTGGAGATGTGACATCCAGGCAGAGAACTGAGGAAAGGGAGGACATCTCCCTTAGATACCTGGGCAGACAGAGGCAGGCGGAGGAACGGCAACAGCCGGAATCGGCAGTCCTTTGATGCCAGGACAACCAAGAGACCCGTGCTGTGGGATGGTCTGTATGTCAAACATGTTGCTTATTGGTCAATAAATAAAACACTGATTGGCCAGTGGTCAGGCAGGAAGAAGGTGGGACAAGGAGGAGAGAATTCTGGGAAGTGGAAGGCTGAAGAGTCACTGCCAGCCGCCACCATGACAAACAGCATGTGAAGATGCCGGTAAGCCACAAGCCATGTGGCAAGGTATAGATTTATAGAAATGGATTAATTTAAGATATAAGGACAGTTAGCAAGAAGCCTGCCACGGCCATACAGTTTGTAAACAATATGTCTCTGTGTTTACTTGGTTGGGTCTGAGCGGCTGTGGGACTGGCGGGTGACAGAGATTTGTCCTGACTGTGGGCCGGGCAGGAAAACTCTAGCTACAGACCCGTGAGTCAACGAGTGGGAGAGTGGGGGCTACCATGGTGGAGCTCATGTGGGGCTGGGTCATGGAGTCCTGTAGGACAACTCTGGGTTCTACTCAGTGAGATAAGCAGCCGGTGGGATGCACATCAGTGCCCTTCATTACGGCCTGAATGCTGCCCATCTTTCCAGAAGTGCTTCATGTTGTCCCCTGCTTGCACACACTGCCACAGCCACCTGGCCTCATCTAAAGAGCCCCTCCTCCTCCCTCCTAGGCAGCCTCTCAACACCCACTCACGGCCAACTCCAGCATTAGCTTTCTCACAATGTTCAGTTACGTTTACGCTGCTTTTCCTCATGTGGAACATAAGGGCAGAACTGTTATTGCTTTTATGTGCTGTGAGCACTCTCGGTATCTGCCATCAATGAGTGATACGCTAATGGCCCGTCACTGAAGTGAGCAGCTACAATCCTGAGTCACAGCATATGTCTGACCTGCAACGTTTGCCCGCTCTTCTCCGCAAGCTGTTTTAGTTTCCTGTGAGGCTGAGTCACAGTCCCAGCCTCCTGCCTGGTCTCTACCAGGGACAATAAAGGCCTTCAGAAGAGAACTGAACCAGTTTCCAGGGCTTCAGTGAGGATGTCACAACTTACCAGAGATGCTCAGGTCCTTCTGTAGGGCCCTCAGGCCCTCTCGGTTCTGATTCCTCTTGATGTCCAGGTCCACAATCTGAAAACAGAAGCAGAGAGAACTCAGCTGTCTCCTGCTCCAACCTGAAAGCATCATTCCTGGCTAACTCCCAATGTCTTGCCTAATGTGGCCAGACTCAAGTGTGACTGTGTTCTTCACCCACTCAGCTGCTAGAGGTCCTCTGCTTGTACAGGAGCCCCCTTCCTCCAGAGCAGGTGCTAGGAAAATGTTTACCAATTGAGAATCATTTGTATCATCCATTCCAACTTGAGCGTGTACCAGGGCCATCAGGGAGGTGAGTGTCTCCTCTAGACAGGGATTATTGACAGGCTATAGTAGGTAATTCTGACAGTCTCACCAGACATTCAACCACCCCGGACTGGAACAGTATGGTAGGTCACCACCATGACAGCTACTCAGGAGGTGACTCTGGAGCTGGAGTACACAGGAATCCTGCTGCTTGTGAACCATCAAACCCTCTCACTATAGACCACAAGGAGTAATTATGACAGCTTTTGGAGACGATTTTCACAGTATATTTCTCACCCCATCACTACCATCTGGTCCAAATCCAGATCATCTGGGTAACTAAATAAGTGGTTCTCAACCTGTGGGTCTTGATCCTTTCAAAGGGTCACCTAAGACCATCGGAAAACACAGATATTTACAATTCATAACAGCAGCAAAATTACAGCTTTGAAGTAGCAATGAAAATAATTTTATGGTTGCGAGTCACCAC
>CABHPH010141395.1:0-11324 GCA_902168325.1 Peromyscus nudipes | reverse complement strand
TTTGGCTTTTTTTCCCCCCTCACTGAACTGCAAACCCAGCCAAAGTTTCTGGCTGTTGTTTTTCCAGCGCGCCCCAGGGCGGGAAAGGAAGCCAGAAGCTCTGGGCGCCAGGGACAGGAGTTTGGCTAGGGCGACAGGGACCCGAGGCCGGGTAGCCGGGGGCGGCGCGCGAGGGCGGAAGCGCTTGAAAACCCAACCTTTCCATTTTGCTTTGGACCAAGAGTTTTCTTCCCCGGTTTTATGACATTTATTCGTTTGTAGTTGTAACGCGAGGCGGTGTTTACTGTTTCTAGAATTAAATGGGAGAAAGTTAACTATTAGCCTTCAACCCTTGTGTAAACAATACTGGTTGCTTTTTGGCACCGTTAGGCTCGGGCTTTTGGATAATTTGTAACAGGGAGAATCGAAGCTGTTCCATTGTGCAGTACTGTGTTTTTCCTAGATAAGGCCAAGGACGGTGGAGAGGGGCGTGCGCGCGCGCGCGCGCGTGTGTGCATATGTGTGTGTGTGTGTGTGTGTGTGTGCTTACAATCAAACAAATTTAATGAGTAAAAGAGTCATAGTCCCCTCCCTTCTCAAAAAAGAAAGTTTTAGAATATTTTGAAGTTTCAGTTCACCTCCAGTTTGGAGCTTGCTGCCTTTCTAGGAGGCAGTGAAGTGCTGGTCAAGTTTGGGGAGTCATGTGTGAACGAGCACCGGCATCTTCAACAGGTTAACTTTGAACATCAGCTTCTTGATCTATAAAATCAAGCTGAGTAACTAGAGATGGTGCCTAGCTCACAGCAAATAAAAAATAGTACATCCTGGGGACTGGCAAGACGGCTCAGTGGGTAACAGTGCTTGTGGCCAAACCTGATGTCCCGAGTTAGAGCCCCAGCATGCACAAGGTGGCAGAGAGAAACAACTCCAGCAAGTTATCCTTAGACCTGCACACACACAATAAATAAATTAAAATTAAAAAGAATAGTATGTCCCTTCCCCCACCTCCAACTACTTGTTGAAATAAAATTATCCAACTTGAATCAAAATTCCCATGGGAGATGGTTCACTATTAGGGGTGATTTTTGTCTCCTGGGACACTTGATAATATCTGGAGACATTTGTCATTGGTGTTAGGTGAGGGCTGTTCCCTACTGACATCTAAGCTGCTGAAGGTCAAGGATGCCACCAGTATCCTGCTGTGTACAAGACAGCCCCATATGGATAAATTGCTCTAGGACAATCCTGCTAGGGTGTGATTCACCCAAGACTGCTTCTCCCTTTTAATTCTCAACCTCAGGAAAGAGTTCTGTTTCGAATTAAGAACAAAGCATTGTAGGGACTCACATCAGTGACTTTAATACACAAAGCCTTCCCTTAACATGAAAACGTAGGTTGCAGTTGTATATTTTATTAGTAAAGGAACATACAGTCCATGCATGGTTTTTTGTTCTTGTTTCCAGTTGTCCTGAAATGCTTCTGTATATTCACCCCTCTCATGCCTTTCTTGATCAACCTGAAGTTTGCAATGTAGTCCCTGCCCCAATGAACACTTGGCCTCCTTGGGAGCAGACTGCTGTTCACTAATAATTGAGGAGCAATACAAAAAAAAAAAAACAATAATTAAGTGTTAATTGCAGTCCAGGGACTAAGGTGTCTGAGAGGAAAGGAAATGAGTCTTCATAGTAAAACCCAGGGCTCCAGAGATGCTTGTTGAGCTAAATGAAAGTTTCATGCACAGAGTAGGTCCCCAGCCAGAATATGAGCTGCACCACGGGATTTAGATTGCTAAGCCTGGTAAAAGGATGAGAGTGTCTGGCTTTGGGTTTCGTTTTATTGTGTTTTTTGAGATAGGGGTCCTGTAGCCCAGGCCTACCTTGAACTTGTTAGATTGCTAAGAAGAAACTTCTGATTCTCTTTCTTCCACTTCCTAAGGGCTGGGGTCACAGGCATGTGCCAATACACACCATTTATGTCACACTGGGGACCAGATGCATGACTTCATGCATACCAGGCAATCACTCTGTCAACTGGACTACATCTCCTGCCCTATTTTTCTTTTTTTATAATTTTTATTTATTTACTTACTTTATAAAAACAGAAACAAAAAAAAAAACAGGGTCTCTGTATAGCCCTGACCGGCCTTGAACTCAAACAAATCCACCTGCCTCTGCATCCTCGGTGCTGGGATTACAAGGTGTGTACCACCATTACTGGCTATTTACTTACTAATTCATTTTTGCAATACTGGAGATTGAACCCAGGGCTTTGTGCCTGCTAGGCAAGTGTTCTACCACTGGTCTAAATACCCAGACTGAATTTGTTTTTCTTAAACTATGTCACATAAACTTTTAACCAAACACACGCTCCCTGCTTCCTAAAATGACTGAGTTTAGAGAAAACTGAAATGCTCATTCAGTTGACAAAACATAGGCCCCCACTGTGAGCACAGCGAGACCATCCTCTCTGAATATGAACAGAGCCCATAGCTTGTTCTGGTGGAAATCTCTTCTTGGAATCAGACTGTTTAGGGACATATGTCCTCTCCCAGCATATGTTAGATGCAAATCCCCCCCCTTTTTTTTAACTGCAGGCAGTAGGATGTACATTCCAAAGTTCTGCACGTTAGCCCCAACTCAGAATATCCCTTCACAAACACCTGGTCCAAACACACGGACACCCAGCATGAAGAACCTTCCCTCAGAAGCCAGCCGCTGGCCCTGAATACTCACAACACACAACAAGCCAAGCAGAGTGTGCTTGAAAAGACTGTCATTTTGAATTTGTTGTAGTTCTGTTCTCCTGCCTGTTTCCTCCATGTTAAAGGGCTTGCCCCTGGGGGGGGAGCCGGGGGGGACTGTATCATCTTCAGCCTGTCCATCTTCCTTTCTCTCCCACCCTGCCTCCCTACTAAAATGCTAGCACCTTGTACCTCCTTTCCATCAAAGTATCTCCCATCAGTTGAGATTAAGCAAAGCACACCCAGCCTGCTTCTTCCTCTCCCCTACCTAGTGTGGTATGGACACAGTCTAAGTCTAAAATGTCCACCTCCCTCAGACTCTTGATGCTACTGCTTATAGGTGTGGTTTCTCCAACTTACCCTTCCCCTGGCCTCTTTCCAATACCTAAAGCTCCCCAGAGGCTGCCTGTAGCTTTTCTAATACAGTCCCAGCATTGCCCATAGAACCCCTCCTGGTGAGCCTCCAGCGTCCACCTGCCTCTCTCTGTGTGTCTGTCCACCTCATTCATGCCGCACCCCAGACACCCTCAGTCGCTCACCAGAATGCATGCCTTCCTGTGTCTCCTGCTGCATTCTATGCTTAAAACACTGTTTCCACTCTCTGATCTACATGGCTCTCCCTACTCACCCCTAAGCAGGAAAGTTAGGGGAGCATGTTCCCTAAGATGCTTTCTCCGGCTTCGGAGATAAGATGAGGTGCCTCTCCCATGGTCCCCACACCCTCAACTTACTCCCTCCTCACTGTGCTGAAATCTCCATTCTTTCATCTTAATCTCCTACAAGACTACAGATTTACAGGCCAGTCTTGTTGTCCATGATGTCTTATGTCCAATACATAATACAACTCTGCCTTATGTCCAATACAGCACAGTACCTTAAGCATTGGTTGATGAATGAACTGCTGACTGGATCTGGGGAAAGAATAGCAATGTTCTGTTGGCCAAGTGATCCTCATTTCAAAGCATGCTTTAAATGTTGTGTGGGGTTCTTGGCTTCCTGGTTTTTTTTTTTTTTTTTTTTTTTGGTTTTTTCGAGACAGGGTTTCTCTGTATAGTTTTGGTGCCTATCCTTGAACTGGCCTTGTAGACCAGACTGGCTTCAAACTCACAGAGATCTGCCTAGCTCTGCCTCCCGAGTGCTGGGATTAAACACGTGTGCCACCACTGCCCGGCTATGAACACCAAACTCTTATCACCAATTTTCTGATCGGCATCCCAACACTAAACCTCCAGGGTTCGGTGTCCAAAAACAGACTTCTGATGGCCCTTGACAAACTTGCTCCCTCCCAGCTCAGTAAAGGACAACATTCTTCTAGTTCTCTTCCCAGAGCACACATCCTTGGAAATATCCTTAACTAATTTTCTTCCTCCCTTCCTTCCTCCCTTCCTCCATTCCTTCCTTCTTCTCTTCCTCCCTCCCTCATTCCCTTCCTCCCTTCTTTCCTATCTCAAACTCTGTAATATTTTTTTTAAACAATCTGTTGGTACTATCTGCCTAATGTCCTATTTCCAATATGCTTCCCTGAACCAGCCACCATCTCTACTTCCTGCCTCCCTCCTGTCTCTGTTGCCTCTCCATAGTCTATGCTACACCCCAGAAAGTACAAAGATCCTTCCGATCATGTCACTCTTCTGCTCAAAACCTCCAAGGCCTCCTCCATTCACTCACTACAAGGCCATGTGATCTTGGCCCCAAGGAGTTCTGGCCTACCCAATAACATTGGCCCCTTGCTGTTTCTCAAATGAGCCCCCACCTTGGCCTTTCTGAGACTGCTTATTTAGACTCTAGAATGATCTTCCTCTAGACATCTAGTATTTAACTACATCTCTGCTCACACGCATGAGACATTTTCCTTCCAACATATCTAAAACTCCACCCACCACTACCCCATCCCTTTACTGAGGAGTAATTTCTAGTCTTTGCACTCATTACCACTGACAATCTGTCTCCATCTGCTTGGCTACAACTTCAATGAGAACGAAGATTTTATTTGTGCTATGTCCTCAGCTTCTAGGACAGTGTTCAGCATCTAGTAAATACCCACTAAATAATCAGAAATCAAGGATCTGGTTAGTCCATCAAAAAGGTACTCACGGGCTGGGGAGATGGTTCAGTCGTTAAAACACAGGCTCAGCAAGCATGCAGGCTAGAGTCTGGATGCCCAGCACCTATGTAAATGCCAGGTAGAATTGGTGGCCTGCCCGTAATTCCAACCCCGAAAGTTTGCAACAGATTTCCCAGAGCCAGAGAGCTAGCAATACTAGCCATATTGGCTAGTTCTGGGTTTGATTGAGAGACCTTCCCTCAGTGAACAAAGTGGAAGAGAGAGGGGAGATGATTCCTGATCAACCCAACCTCAACCTCAGGCCTCCATACCCATGTCCACACACATACATGTGTATTCATGTGCACACATGTACCAAAACACATACAAATGTGCATATACACATGGGCACTTCGCACACACAGACACACACATGAAAATGGGGAAAAAAAAGTGTGTGGCAGGGGACTCAGGAGTCAAGCCCATCTACAACTTTGATTTCTTGAACACCCTCCAGAATTTAGCTACTGTAAAGCAGGGCATCTATCAGCTCAGTTGTTTGGGTTTCTTATTTAGTCAAGGTAGGAGCCACTACTGCCTCTTCAATACACACTTCTAACACAGCTTCCTTTGCGGTCTGTTCAAAACCAGGCTGTGAGTTTCAGATGGAAAGAATAATAGGCTATTTTTGCAATTGTAGCATTTTCGGTGCTTTTTCTCTAGCAGAGAAAAGTCACAATGTATCTTAGTGGGCAAAAAAAAAAAAAAAAAAAAAGGCCCAGCACCTATCCCAAACACTTTTCACTCTAAGAAGTGCAAGAGTCAGAAATTCTAAAGAGAGAGTGGTTTGCAAAGGCCCCTGGGGCAAATGGTGGTTCTCTCTGATCTATTTGTCTTAAGGCTTTTCTGGAGGAAGTAGGCTTTGCATTCCATCGCTGGAGGATTGATAGGTTGTGAGGTTGTTCAAAGCTTCAGGGTATCCCTGAAGTACCTGGTTTAGATCTGTGCAATACACTTTCACTCAGACAAACTCCCACACATGTAGATAGCTGGAGACACTCCGGGGCACAAACTCTCAGCTGTATGCCTACTTCCTCTAATCTTTGCAACCGGATCTCAGCAAGAATCCGTACTCACTAAAGGAGGAAAAAAAAAAAAAAATGAACACAAGGCCTAAGATCTCTGGGTAGAAGAGGATGTGTAAGCCCAGGCAGGCTATATATGCACATATGGTTTTGTCATTTTATGCTTCTGCGGTTTCTATGACACAGGAAATCCATTCTGGACAACCCTGCCTGCTTTCTAGTGAGGGTAGAAAACAGAGATGGAAAGTGGAAGGTCTGTTTATCTCGGCGCTTGAAGCACAGTGATAAGATCCAGAACAGGATCGTTTTGAAGGTGGCTGAACTGTGGCTCCCAGGCACATGAAGTCCCTAGGGAAGTAGAGAAGACCAACAGTCTTCTGGCTATCTGGACGGCTGTCACCCTGGAGCCTCCCAGACACAGGCAAGTTACACAGAACAAAAACACTAATTGAATTCAACTTAATGAATGCCACTGTGTACTTCCCAGTGTCACCAGGGGCTTCTCTGTTATAACCCCTGCAGGAAGAGTCTTCTCACAGAAGACCTTAGTGAGCCCTAGGGCAGCTTTTCCCACCCACAAGGGAAATAAGTCAGAGCTGTGTAAGGTATCACAACGTAAAACAAGATGCCTAGACCAAGATGGTTCAGCAGGTAAAGGCGCTTACTGCCAATCCTGGTGACCTTGAATTTAATCCCTGGGACCCAAATAATGGGATATAAGAGAAATGACTCCAGCAAATTGTCCTCTGGCTTCCACTAACAGGCCATGCCACGTGTTCCCACACAGGAACACACATACAAGGTTAATTAGTTTTGGGGTTTGTTTTATTTTTAAGGTGGCTGCATTGTTTCTGGAAGTGGTTTGTCTTCCAAACCCAGTGTGCTAGAGCTGAGTTCCCAGTTTGACAATAATAAGAGGGGGAGAACCTTTAAGGGGTGGAGTCTCCCCTGAAGAAATTTATCCTGATCTACAAAAAGGGTAGACACTTTTTCCAATAAATTATTTAATCTTTAAAAATTGCATTCGAGGAGATTCTAAGTTTTAGACAACAGTATTTATGCTTAAACTCAAAATTTAGGTAAGAAAGCTGGGTCTTACTTTAGGAATGTTTAAAGATTTTATTTTATTTTTAAGTGTATGTGTGTGTGTGTGTGTGTGTGTGTGTGTGTGTGTGTGTGTGTGTGCAGTACCTGTAGAGGCCAGAAGAGGGTGTCAGATCCCTTGGAGCTGCAGTTACAGGTAGTTGTGAGCTGCCCAACATAGATATTGAGAACTAAACTCAGATCATCTAGAAAAGCAATAAGCACTCTTAACCACTGAACCATCTCTCCAGCCTGTTTGTTTATTTCTTTGTTTTTGAGAGTCAAACACTTTCCCAGAAAGCCAAGTCTTAGCCTCCTAAGATAGCTATCACCACACTGATTCTCTTAAACTGCAATTCATTAGACATCAAACCACATCCTGCTTTAGTAAACCTTCTAATACATTGAGATAGAGGCCCTATGAATTATTAAAGTCCTATTCAATTACCCATTCGTATTATCCACCTGGGAGCACTCTGATTTTCCAGAGCTTGTCTCCAGCATGGCCAATCTCACAACGTTCTCACTTATAAACTGTTGATTTACCAAATCCCAACCCTCCCTCTCTCAGGGCGTAATGAACTGCCTCAGTGCCTCCTGGGGAACAAGAGCAATGGCTAATAAGGAAGTATTCTCTGCTTTAGCACTTCAGGGTAGGGGTGAGGACTTTAGTCCATTCCAGACGGTTAGAGGGTATTATCCCTCTCATATTTCCTACTGTAGGTCCTACTTACCTCATGACCAAAGCTAGTCACCCAAAGGCCTCCTCTAAGGCTCACTAGCCAACTAGTTGACAACAAATACTAAAAGCCAGGAAATGACTAGTATATACTTTAGCATTAGCTAGCCCATTTCCAATGAGCAAACCCACCACTTGGTAACTTCAAGTTATTAATGTCTTCCTATGTGTCTCAGCATGGTAGAGCATAATTCTCCCGCCACAGGATCATCATCTTCTGGAGGTGGAGAGATGGCGCTGCAGCTCTGAGCACTTTACTGTTCATTTTCCCACCATCATGGTATACACCTGACCCCATTGGACTAGTCCCAGGTTTCTCTCACAAAGTTTCTGGAGCTGGGCGGTGGTGGCGCACGCCTTTAATCTCAGCACTCAGGAGGCAGAGGCAGACGGATCTCTGTGAGTTTGAGGCCAGTCTGGGCTATAGAGTGAGTTCCAGGAAAGGGTCCAAAGCTACACAGAGAAACCCTGTAAACAAACAAACAAACAAACAAAACAAAACACAAAAAGTTTCTGAGTCAAAGGACTGATTCAAGCCAAGACAAAAAAGCAAACTGCCCCGTTCCTCAATGGATTCAGATGAAAACTGGTAACAAAACCAGGTACACTTCCAAGAGCAGACACTGGAAAAATAAGCTGGGTCTATAAGGACTCCCCATGAGCTGGCAAAATAATTGTGATTTACCAGTTATGACCGTCTGACCCCATCACACTGAAAATGTCACCACTATTCTAACAGCTGACATATTTGGGAACCTGATGTTTCTTTTTCTTTGATCTGCTCTAATCGGTTGGCTCAATAATAAATATGTGAGGCCTTCTTTAAAAGACCGTAAGATAACACTATTGCATCCTCTTTTAAAATCTGTATTTGTTACTGTGTGTGCATGTGTGTGTGTTCAGGCATGCACACATGTGCCACCACATGAGTATGCAGAAAGGCCAGAGTTCAACTCTCACAAATCAGTTCTCTCCTTCTACCCTGGGGTTGTCAGACTTGCTGGGCAAGTGTTTTTATTTGCTGATCCATCATGCCCACCCGTTACTCCCCACGCCTTTTGCTATACAAAGTCTCATCTATTCTCATGGTTGTCTTTCAACTCCCTGTGTAACCAAGGATGGCTTTGAATCTCTGTTCCTTCCTCCTGCCTCCACTTTGCAGAATGCTGAGGTTACAGGCATGCAACATCACACCTGGCTTATGCAGGCCTAGAGCTAGAACCCCAGGCTTAGTGCCAATTAGGCAGGAGCTCCCCCGAGTGAGCTACATCCCGGCCTCTCTGTTGACTCTTTGATGGGAAGAAGCCAAGGAGCAGTTGTATTGCACAACATACAACAACGCTTCCAAAAACCCTCTTTCCAGATTCCTCTCCTCAAAATGAAATCCCCACATCTGCTGTTTTTCTCTGTCTCTCTTCCTTTCTCTCTCCTGCTGTCCTCGGCCTTTCTCTTCTCACTTGCCTCCCCCCTTCCCCCCCTCCTCCAGGGACAACCTGCCTTCTGCAGAGAAGCTTTTTCAGGGACCTACTCTCACCAGGAGGAGGAGGCTCCTCCCCCAGAGGAGTCAAGGAGTAGACAGGGCTTAGTATTTTAGACATCTCATGTGTTCAAATTAATTCATTGATTTTACATTTATTTATTTATTTATTTATTTATTTATTTATTTATTTATTTATTTATTCATGTGTCCAACCATTTTGCCTACATGCGTGTGTGTGTGTGGACCACAGGTGTCACATCCTCTGGCACTAAGGTTTCGGCTGGTTGTGAACCACCATGCAGGTACTAGAAACCGAACCCCTGTCCTTTGCAAGAGCAATAAGCACTCGTGACCACGGAGCCATCTCTCGAAAATCATCATTTCAGCTGTGTTTTCTCTTGTAAACTTTCATGCTGATAGCAGATTAGTGGGTTTCCAAGGAGTACACACGGCCCCCTTCTCCCCGCCGGCCCTCAGAATGGCCATTGCTGACAAAGAATATGGAAAAGACTATCCTCTACCCATGCTCTTTATGGATCACTGACACCCTTTTCCTTGGTGACCTGCCCAGCTCTTCCTCACCGGAACTATTCAGGAATGAGAACAACACATCAGGGACTCTTGGTGTCTAAGATTTAGTGATTACAAATGTCCATGCTTCTATCTATCCTTCAGCTATAACCAACTAATAATTGTTATCAGACTTCCTCCTTCCCTCCCTTCCTTCCTCTCTCTTGTCTTTCTTTTTTTTATGTCCTTAAAAACTAAGTAGCCTCATCTCACAAACCCATCTTTGACTGGAGACAGAGCTCAGTTGGCAAAGTGCTTGCCTAGCATCCATGAAGCCCTGGGTTTGATCTCCAATGCCACAGAACCAACTAAGATGGTGCTTGCCCATGGCACATGGGAGATGGAAGCAGGTCATCATCATCTGTGGCCATGAATCCAGTTCAAGGTCAACCTGAGATACATGAGAGGCTGTGTCAATCAAATAAGATGAATGATGGATGTAATAAATAAATAAACTTGGCCTTAGCAGTCTTAGCAAGGAGTGGTGGCATGTGTCTGTAATCCCAACACTGGGGAAGCTGAGGTGGAAGGTCATGAATTGCAGGTCAGCATCAGACTGAGCTATTTAGCAAGACTCCTTAAAAAATACATAATTGGCCAGGCAGTTTCCGGTGGCACTCTCCTTTCATCCCAGCACTCAGGAGGCAGAGGCAAGCAGATCGCTGAGTTCGAGGCCAGCCTGGTCTACAGAGTGAGTTCCAGGACAGCCAGGGCTGCAGAGAGAAACAAAAACAAAAACAAACAAAGTACATAAATGAAAAAAGTCTAGAATCTCAGTCTATATTCTATTCACAATTCAGACAATTACAGGATCCCAGGGTTAAGTGTTATCTATGTAAACCTTAATTTGGGCTTGTTAAAGTGTGTCCTGTTTGCAACGGCAGTAATACTGAAAGATTGGACTTGCTTCTTTCTGTCTAACCCACATCCATGGGACACACACACTTGGCATGACTCATTACGGGAAGTAGAACACTTAAGAAGTGATAGTTGTGGCCAGCACCCAACTTCCATTATTCTCGGAGGGAAAAATAAACTCCGTGCCAAACTTATTAGTCAGACTTCTTTTTAGAGATAAGTAAGAGGAACTCGGTTTATGCTAGCTTAAGCAAAAAAACGCAAACTTGCTGGCTTTACTGAGAAATGTAATGTGCCAGGGATTGGATTCAGGGCCTTGCGCATGCTGGTCAAGTACTCTAACATGGAGCCAGACTCATCCCCAGCCTCTGAGAGCCAAGTTTAAACAATCTTGTAATGATTGAGTTTTCCAAATTTCTCATGACTGTTTGCTCTATCTTAGTAGTTCCATTTATTTTTCCTACCTCAAAAGGGCCTCCCTTCCCCCAAAAGACTTCCTTCATATACTTGGGAACACGGTTTGTTGGCAACTCCCAACTCCAACATCTCAACTTAGCAACTCTAGCAGAAAACAATCTTTTCTCTCCCAACCACCTCCTGTTGGTCACGGGGAAAGACTGTAATTGACTGCTGAGATAAAATGTCCCACCCCCTTGGCCACGGATCCCAGAAAGGGTAGGATTCTATGATCATGAAACCAAATAAAACCACAGGGAGAGCTGGCTCAGGGGTTAAGAGGGCTTGCT